>MU377255.1:0-44943 GCA_022495195.1 Xylaria digitata
CTAACGATATAATTTATTTTATTATAGGACTAAAACTCGTAAAGTTATTAAATAGTTACGTAATAAAGCATAAACGATTTTTGTATGGGTTCTAAAGGTGGCCCATTCAATTGGGTGGCCAAGTCAATTGGGGGATGCGTTAGCTAGTTATATAAAAAATGTTTACTGCTTTTTAATTTTTAATAATTATAAAAATTATTATTTCATTAAATTTAAGTTATATATTAAAAAACATAATATTATTATATTTTGTATACTTTTTTATTTATTATATTAATTTTAACTTTTTAAAACAGTTAACGCATCCCACAAGCTAGTTTTGCACACAAGCAAGTTTCGCACTTTGGCTTGGCGTACCCTGTAAGCTAATTTATATGCAGGAGTACTTACTCCCTTTTATTATAACTTCGCGAAAAAAGGCGGTACAATAAAATAATTAGTACTATTAGATTTGTAATGAAATCGCAAATCTAATGGTATTTTCTTTTATTTTGTAGCTATTTTATATGGGCGTATAGCATCAAAAAAACAAATTTGCAAGGATTATTTTAGCGTAGTTTTCAATAACGCTTTAAATAAAATAGCTACAAAATAAAAGAAAATATCCTTAGATTTGCGATTTCATTACGAATCTAATAGTACTAATTATTTTATTGTACCGCCTTTTTTCGCGAAGTTATAATAAAGGGGAGTAAATACTCCTGCATATAAATTAGCTTACAGGGTACGCCAAGCCAAGGTGCAAAACTTGCTTGTGTGCGAAACTAGCTTGTGGGATGCGTTATATAATAAAAAAATTAATAAATTAGCTTAATTATATAACGTAGTTTATAAGCAAGTTGTTTACTTTTTTATTTAACGCGTACATTATTATTTTATTACATAATAATTTTTTAACAATTTAATATTAAAATTAAATTAAAAAGCAAAAATTGTTTTAGTTTTTTAAACTATTTAATTGTTTTAAAAAATTTTGATTTAACGCGCTTATAAAACTTATAATATTTTTTATATAATGTTATATAACAAAATAAACAAATAAACTAATAAAACTAAAACATATGCTAATTTATATGTTTTTAATTTATTTAAAAAAAAATATGCTTTTTAAATATATTATTAACTTAAATAACTAAAAATATGTTTTTAGCTTTTATAATATTAAAAATATAGCTAAATTTTTTTAAAAGTTATATAGCGTTATTGCTATTAACAAGCTTTAAGCAAACAACTTTGTTAAACGCTATTTAAAGCTTAAACAGCACTATACACATAAATATAATTTTTAAAAAGCTTTATATAAAAATGTTAAAACAATAAACATATAATTTAAACGTTTTACGTATATAAAACTTTAATAAAACTAAGTTTATAATAAGTGTTATTTTTTTAACTATAATAATAATATATGCTAATTAATATAAAAAGGTAAAATAATATAGCTTAATAATAAAAAATAAGCAATAGCAATTAATTATATTAATTTAGTTAAAAAATTTATTTTGTTATTTATTATTTTTAATAATAATATAAAAATATTAACTTTTTATATAATTAAATGTTTATATTTAGTTTTAATAAATAAACTAGTAATAAAATTGTATTAAAATAAATAAAACATTTTAATATAACGCATTTTACAAGCTAGTTTTGTTGGATTATACTAAGTAATAAAGTAGGAAATGCGAGCCTATGAGGCATAAATAAAGAGATCACTATTACCTAAGCCACTAGTTGCGCTAATGACTAAGCATTAGGGCTAGTTTTGGCGCACACATAAACTACTGTAAATTCAGGCTAGAATAGGAGATAGAGCTATACAACAACATGTGGCGTGATCGCATATATACTGAAATCCAACAAGTTTTGCACATAAGCAAGTTTCGCACTTTGGCTTGGCGTACCCTGTAAGCTACTTTATATGCAGGAGTACTTACTCCACTTTATTATAACTTCGCGAAAAAAGGTTGTACAATAAAATAATTAGTACTATTAGATTCGTAATGAAATAACGAATCTAATAGTATTTTTATTTATTTTGTAGCTATTTTATTTAAAGCGTTATTGAAAACTACGCTAAAATAATCCCTGCAAATTTGTTTTTTGAAGCTATACGCCCAAATAAAATAGTTAGAAAATAAAAGAAAATACCATTAGATTTGTTATTTCATTGCGAATCTAATGGTACTAATTATTTTGTTGTACGACCCTTTTTCGCAAAGTTATTAAAAAGTGGAGTAAGTACTTTTGTATAGAAAATTGGCTTACAGGGTACTCCAAAAAAAGTGCGAAACTTGCTTGTGTGCAAAACTAGCTTGTGTTATGGGTTATATTATTATATTATAAAATATTAATTTTTTTTAATTTTTTTAAAATAAATTTTCTTATTTTTTATATAATTTCTATTTTTAACTTTAGTACTTTAGTATTAGTATTAGTATTAGCAAGTACTAAACTAATCTAGTATTAGTATTACTAAATACTAGATTAGTAGTACTAAATGCCAACCCTGTAAGAGGCTAAATGGAAGTAGCACAACGATCTTCTCAGTTTGCAGGCCATTACTCGCTTCCGGCTAACACAATCATTCCCCGTTGGTACTGAAACTACATTCTCTGGCATTGCAGCATTCTGCGGCCTTCGCGAACCCAATGTTCGCCAGATCCTTCGCCACGCGATGATGATGAATGTCTTCTGCGAACCGCGTCCCGGAGTCATTGCTCACAACGCTGTGTCGAGGCTCCTAGCTGAGGAACAAAGCATTTTCGATTGGCTTGCTATCAATTCTAATGAGCTTTGGCAAGCTGCTGCCCATACATGTGAAGCATTGGAGAGATATCCCGAGTCAGACGAGCCCAATCGGACGGTGCGTTTCCACGAAATGAGTTCAGTGGGCGGGACAAGACTATGATAGTTAATATTCATAAAATAATAGGGCTTTTCCTTGGCCAACCAAACAGACAAGTCTATTTTCGAAGTCTTCTCCCAAACGCCAGAGCGCGCCAGGAGGTTTGGTAATGCAATGAGATCATTTACCCAGGGAACTGGGTTTGAACTACGCCACGTGGTTGATAATATCCCGTGGGCCAACTTTAAAGACGGAACTGTTGTGGACGTTAGTTTTCACTCTTTACTAAATGGCGACTGAGTTTCGTTTACTAACATGGTATACCAACTAGGTTGGTGGCTCAAAGGGAGACGTCTGCTTTGCCATCGCCCGGGCATTCCCATCCCTCTCCTTCGTTGTGCAAGACCTTGAGTCGGTAATTACCACTGCTGCAAAGGAAATTCCAAGCGACGTCGCAGAACGTGTTAAATTAATGCCCTATGATTTCTTAACCGAACAGCCAGTTCGCAATGCGGACGTTTACATATTCCGCTGGATCTTTCACAACTGGTCGGATAAGTATTGCATCAGAATTTTGAGGAATCTCATCCCTGCGCTTAAACCCGGGGCAAAGATTATCGTTAACGACAATGTACTTCCGCAACCAGGTAGTATCTCTAAGTGGCAAGAGAAGAAGTTTAGGTATGTCCCTAACGCTAGTCCTAGTTTCTGGATCGGGTGTCTTATAATACTGCTGGCCTCGATAAAGCCTGCTAATCCAAATCATTACAGAGCTATAGATCTCACCATGACCGAGATACAAAACTCCCGGGAGCGCGAGCTAAGCGACTGGAGAAGCCTCTTTAAGTTGGCGGACGATCGGTTCGAATTCCAAGAGGCTAAGCGGCCTGATGGGTCCAACTTATGGATAATGATAGTAGAATGGAAAGGACGAATGCCGGATTAAACACTGGAAAGGAGTCGAAAGAGATATGATCGGTCTATTATAGGGGCGTGACGGGCATCTTGGAGACTACCGGAATGACTGACTAGGCTTCTAGAAGATATAGATATAGAGCTAGAGATGCTCCCAATAATCTATAAATGTTAGGGGACGCACCTACGTAGCTTTCTTGGGCAACTTCATGATATTGAGTTATGATTGCTGCTAGCCAGCGTTATTAAATCCGTTATTAGTAGCACTACGGCTAGTGCGCAACCTCTTGCTTTCACATATGACATTGATGCTGCAACTTGTGTTATCCCCCGTGTTTCAAATAGTAGATAGAAACCTAATGGTATATAATTGTAGATGATAAGATGAAGAAAGTTGTGGGGACTTTACGGTGAGTACATCATTTAGTTTTCTCTCTCTCGATTACGTCCTATGTGTAACGTCACTACAGGTCAGCATGGGTCAAGTGAGACCGACTCATGGCAAGAAAGCTCCAAAGTTTAATATCGCGAGAAGAGATGAATGGCAACAAGGAAATCATCTGTGACGAAATACTAGTCTTGCTGAACAAAACCGCAGCACATAACCACGGCACTGCCAGCAAAATTGCAATGGTATCAGGCTGCAGACTTGGCCGGCCGCAGTCACGTATATATTGATCACAAGGAACCATAACAACATGCCCGAGCTGAGCCCCATCCCTACGGCCAACTTTCTCTTAACAAACTTACAAGATTATGAGTCCAGGTTCACTCGATCTCCGACCACAGAACCATAACTTAGCTATTCCAGTTGCTCTGCTCCAGTCTTTTAATAGCAGTCCCATGAAGATACATATAACTCTACATCTATATTAACCCAGCGATAAAACTTCCAACATCTCCTCGAAAGTTTATGGAAACAAGGATAAATTCTCCTGCTCGAATATTAGGGACGGCCCGATATCTACGGTTGAAATGCTGCCGATTAAAGGAGTACGATGAGTATTACGAAGATTATATTCTCATCCAGTTTTATCGGTGTTCGCGATAACCCTTTTCTCCTACCAAGCTTTCTACGCAAAGATCTTTCTACTATCTCTTTAATACCCAAAAACGCTCACTATACCCTAACTTCATTCAAAGTTCGCTAATGCAATAGTGGTATGACCAACCCGGTATAGTTTTGATTATGGAATTCGAACTAAACTAGCTATAACCACACCTTGTATTTGACACCGCTATGTTTATCCGATAACCCCTCACCCTAGCTACCTTACGCGTCAAATACTGTTGTATTGAGTAGTTCGTCTATTTCCCTAAAAATTCCTCCATTTCCGTCTTATCAGAGCCAACAGGTTCGAGAGAGTTGCGTGTAGATGGTAAGTCTTGGATAACATGCGAGGTTACCACTTCTTTCCCTTTCCCTTTCCCCCTCCCTTATCTCGCTTGATTGCCCTCGCCCCCAGAGTCGTCAGAATCAAAGGTATTATAGATTTTAGTAACCCTATAACATGAACCTCTGAGAATTTCAGCGACGATAAATGTTAAATGTGTCATGGCAGATAGAAGGTCCGGAATCTGGGATACATATTTAAAATATAAGAGCTCTCGTGAAGTACTGGGATCAATCACTCGGTCGGAGTTGGGAGCCATAGGCCATTCATTATCCTCCCAATATGGACACAGATGCTCTCGATCTTTCCAAAGTAGTTCGAAGTCCTTCCGAGTATAGAGCTCAGTATATCTGGCCCTCCGTGGGCAAGCCGTCCTGAATTCTGAGATATTATACCCGCAGGCATGAAGCACGGCGTCCCAAAGGTCAACTCTGTAAGAACCGGTGTCTCTTTCTATATCATAGCAAGATTCTTCAGCATATGCTAGCTTTGAGGCTGTTACCCCATACTTATTGGCACAGTAAACATCTGCTCTGTGTTGTATAGCGTATACCAGCATGCTGAATCAATCCGCAAGTGGCGGTATATGCCTCGAGCGGAAAAATTCGATCAAACAGTTTGATCCCATTGAATTCTTTTGTCGGGTCGGGCTCCTTTATTAAGAAGGAATTCGATTTTCTTAGCCGGGCTAGGCAAACAACCGAGATGCGGCATCATATATTGGCGTGGTTGAAAAGCCGATAGCCATAATGTTGCCCGATCGCTATCTGTCGGATTGAAAAATAAAAAATGTGAACTCAAATCGATAATATCCCAAAAAAGCGTCGAAGACTAAGAAGCTGTCAGTGCTTAGTTCTATAATTATGTATTCGATCACGTACTTCGGGTTCCGGACCAAAAATCGCGTCGTACGCGACACTTATGTTGGCTCCTGGTTCGATAACTGGATCCGCACCCCCCATCAAAAGAGAGCGAGTCGTTTCTATATTTCCGAAATGATAATACGAAATATGCAATGGTGTCCTAAATTTCGCATATGTTAGTCGTGATAATAAGCACTAATTATTTCGAGTGGCATCAAACGAACAGACATGAATTCCGTCGCACATCGCAACAAATTTCGTCTACATCTAAGCCGCTCCGAATGAGAAATCGACACATTGGTGGGTTCCTTAGTGAATGCTTGAAAATTGTGAGTCCGATGATTACGATTTGTAGTTTGAGCTACAGTGCCACGTACATGTAGAAGCGACCACCCGTTTTCGCCGTGGTCTCTGATATTAGCCTGCCCGCTCGCAAACAAGTTCTCGAGGTCCTGAATGGAACCCTCAGCAGCGACTTGGAAAACCTTAGCGTGGCTGGGGATGATATTGTTGATGAATAATCTTGGTATGCTTGAGAAGCTGCCGTGGAATGGTTCGAGTTGATTTGCTTCGATCCGGAGCGTGAAGGTTGAAGCGTTGGGTCTGAAAATAATAGTCACGCTGGTATATATATAGTGGACCCGCATTAGATTCATTTTTGACACTGTTATGTCTAAAATACTGGTGCCAACACGCGCTCTCGTATGCCTACGCCGCAACACAATCCATGTTTCTAGCAACAAGCGAGAGGGGAATTGCGATGAACCTATCTATCATCAGTCTTCAATAACCCTCTGATATAATTCTGGAACGTACTGTGCGTATTGATGGCTAAGTTCGAGGCTGATGAGACCAAGCTTTTCATTAGGTATAAGTCATCACAGAACTTGCGACCAGTGCAGCATGTGCGGAGTACACCGCTTTGAGCAGAATCAAGAAGTAATCTCAGATCTTCTTTTAGCTGCAAAGTATCGGCGTGATTAATGATGCCTTCATTGCTAGTAGCAAATTCTACCACGCTGCGTATACCATTTTCCAGTGAAGAAGAGATCTGGGAAGTTCGTGGATCCGACTCTCTACACATCGATGCCGTCGTTTCTTGTAGCGCCTGGTGGGAAGCAGGAAATATGTCCCGATTTTCAGACGGCGGTCGCTGCCGCGACTCCATGATCGCTGGGGATGGGGTTGGGGACCGTCTTCGGATGGCTATTGCTGTTGATGGTCCCGCTAGCTCGGTACACTGCGGGGAGTATGCATGTGTGAGAAGCAATGGCGGGTCATTGCTGTCGTCAGAAGGTAGCCTTGGTGTTTTCAGGTTAATTTCTTCCAATGGTATTTCTTGCAACTGTCGCAGTTGGGACGCAGGGCTAGCACCCACGCAAGAATGAAGCGGTTGTCGTGGCTGGGATGGCGAAGTTAATAGATGCAAAGCAGATAGATCTCGTGCATTTATTTCATTGAATATACTACCAGTATACGGTGAATAGGGGGGGCTTCTGTTACGAATAAGAAGGTCTAGTTAAGACAAGAATCAGCTTGAGTAGTATCTTGGATCGGTGTTCGGACGCACCCGAAGAGAGACTTGCCGTCTCAGGGACCGTATCATCCAGTCCTACAGCGCTATTCTCCTCTCCGGCCTTTTCTTGGGCGTGCCGGACACCTCCTGCATCTCGCTCCTTATTCTTTCGAACCCCCCACTTCCCGATTTCTTGCTTGAACCGACGCAGGCTATGGCATGTTAGTGCCGAAGACATGGATCGAACTGAAACCATACCTTGTATTGAAGGCAAATTCTGATTTGAGGATCTTGATGACGTCTTCAACCCGTCTATTCTCTGTGATATAGAGCTGGATGATCGTTTGCTTCTTGCTTCCCCAATCTAAAGCTGTGTGGTGATAACGGCGCTGTTTGACAACTCCGTTATTTGGCTGCGCCGAGGGATTCGACGAGCTGGCAACTCCACGAGGCGGCCTTGCGGCAAGAAGTCGGCTAGAGGGCATGTCTTGTGCCTTGTAGTATCAATTGTTTTTTATGCGGTGTTGTGGAATGAACAAGATATATATGTATAATGGGCTGCTGGGGCACCATCCGCATATGAGTGTAGTCTTGCTGTGGCAGAATAGGAGGAAGGCTTGGAGTATATATAAGCGGCCCTATACAGTACCTCCTAGTAGGGAAACAAAGTGCATTAGATGCTTGTAAATTAAAGTGCATTAGACCGATGTAAGCCAATCAGAAAAAGTGCAGTAGAAAAGCTACTACATGAGATAGTAGGACTAATCGGGTGTCCCTATTCTGAGGACGGCCCCTAATTCTAACATTGATTGCGCCAATTATATTGATGCCACTTGTCATATAACCCCACATATAGATTTCCCACTATAAGTAGCATTTTTGTACACAGTAGCTACAGTACGTAAAACTATCCATTCTACAACAATATACAAGATTGAGCTATGTAGCCAAGTGTTAGATATAAGGGATATAAGCTTATTTGGTATATTAACTAAAAAGGTATTTAATAGCAGACTTTTGACGGGATTTTGGCTTGCAGAGTGGAATAGAACCAGCGCTTTTAAGAGCGCTTTTTAGACCTTTTTAAAAGCGTGTATTAAAAGGTTATCTTTTATCTAATTTTATTTACTAAAAAGTTTTTTTATTTATGTGCGCTTTATAATACTAGTTATATGCGTACTTTTAGCTAAACTTCGAATAGCTTTATAGTTATATATGTAGCTATGTAACTTAATTCTTTAGCCCACACTAAAGTGCGTTTTTGTTTTATATTTACTAGCGCTGTTTTAATTAGCTACTTGCTTAATAAATATAAAGCGCTTTATTATAAAACTTATATTAAAATAATAAAAGCTTTTATATAATTTTGTTTACAAACGTAGTTATTATTACATAAAATTTATATTAACATATTAATTAAATAGTTATTAGCTTAATTAAATAATTAATATGTAAAAACTAATTAATTAAAACGTAAAAATTATATTTAAAAATATAAACAATTTTTACTTTTAAAATAAAAAGCTTAAAAATAAAGTAGTTAGTTTAAATTTATAAAATTATATTATATTAAATTTTAAATTAAAAATATTATAACTAAAACAATTAATTATGTTTAAAATTAAAAACTATATAAAAATAATAATGTTAATATTAATTATAAAATTTTTATAAGGTGTAATTAAAATAACAGCTATTAAAAAAATGTTTATAATATAAATTTAATAAAGTTTATTAATTAGTTAAAAAACTAAATATTTAAAACAGCGTTTTAAAACTATAAAAACATTTTATTAAAACTTATAAATATATTAAATGTTTAATATAAACAGCTAAATATTATTAAAACATATTTTAAAAATAGTTTTATGTATTAAATATAGCTAAATTATAAATTTTTTATTAACAGCAATGTTAAAAAACGATTAAAAAATTTAAAACTTAAATAAAAAAAAATAAAATATAAAGCTATTAATTTTATAAAGTTTTATAATATTGTTATAAATTTAAAAAAAGGTTTAAAAATTAGTTATTTAAAATAAATAATAATGTTTAAACAAACTAATAAGCTAAAAATTAAAAAAAGAATTTTAAATTATATAAAAGTTATAATAAACTTTAAAACTAAAACAAATATTTAATTGTTTGTTTAAAATAAGCTAATTAAAAAAAAATTATATAAACAAAGTTTTTATACGTATAACAACATAAAAAAAATTAGCGATTTTATTAAAGTTAAAAATTTAAATAGTTAGTTTAAAACAGTAAAAAAAAGCAAAGCATACGCTTTTAAAAAAAAAATTATAAAAACAAATATTAAGTTTTATAAACAAAAGATTTTATATAAATATAAATATAAATAATATAAAGTGCAAGTTTTATATTTCAATTTATATATTAAAAAAGTGTTAGTATACTTTTTTAAAACATGTTTTTAAAAAGTTTATATTATATTAAACTGTTTAAAAAATAGTTTAAAAGCTTTTAAAATTAAAATTAAAGCTAATTAAAAATATTAAACAAATTTAAAAAAAAAAGTAAAATAAAATAACTTAAAAATTAAAACAAACTAATTAATAAAAAGATTTGTTTAAATAGCTTTTATAATAAGTAATAAAATAAAAACAATTTATAAATTAAAAAAACTTAGCTATTTTAAACTTAAAAATAATTATATATATATTTAATAAAATTAATAAGTTTTTAAATTTTAAAAAAGTTAATTTTTATTAAAAGCTTTAAAAAAGTTAATATTTAAGTTTAAAAATTAAAAAAATTAAAAGTTTATTAATTTTATAACGTAATTTATTGTTTAAATATAGTTATTAACTTAGTATTTTTATATATGTTTAATAAGTTAAAATATTAATAAAATAATAAGCTATTTATTAACTTTTTTAACGTAAAAACAGTTTAATATTTTGTTGTTTATAAAACTAACTTAATTAGTTTATAATAAAATATTTTTTTTTAATATTTAAAAAAAAAAGGTTTTTATATAAAACGTAACTATAACAAACAGGTTTTATTCTTGGGTACAAGTGAGCTTTTTATATAGGTTGGTTTATTTATAGGTATGGATTGTTGTTTAGTTCGTATAACTAAAGGGGGGGTAACGCTTGGTAAAGTATAACATAAAGAATATTATGCAAAGGTAAAATCGGTAATCATTAAAAGGTTAACTCTTTTATAATATATTTTAAAAACTAAATTATAAGCTTAAATTAAGCAGTAAAATAAAAAAAAATTAATGTTAATTATAAAAAGAACTTTTTATGTTTTTATAATATTTTTTTTTTTTATACATTTTTTAGATAGCAATAAATAAAAACTTATTTTAATTATTTTAAATAGCAATAAATAGAAACTTATTTTAACTATTTTAGATAGCAATAAATAAAAACTTATTTTAATTATTTATTATATAACTTTTGCGCTTATAATTAGCTGTAGCTTGTTTTCTAGTTTAGCTTTTTATTTGGTTTATAATTGCGCTAGATTTTTTTTTAAGCTGTTTTTTTGTTAGTTTATAACACTATTTTCTTTTTTTTAAAATTATTGTTTTTAATAATAAATAGTAAATGTTTGTGCTTTCTGCATGTTTTTTTTTTTTTTGTTTTTTTTTTTATTATAGCTAATTGTATAAAAAAACGTTGCAAAAAACTATTATTTAATAAAAAACTTGCAAAGCGTAATTTTTTTTTTTTTGCTATTATTTTTTATGCTTTAGTTACTATATCTTTTTTGTGCTTTTATTGCTAACAACATAAATTTAAATGCTTATTTATTAAATCTAAATTAAATTGTTGCTTTGCTTATATTTATAATATTTACTTTTAATATAATGCTAAAGGTTTGTTTATTAAGCAGCTTAACAAAATTGCTGTATAATACAAATTGTTAAAAAAAAAACTAAAAGTTTTTAAAAAAGCTGCTAAATTAGCGCTTGCTTATATACATTGTTTTTATAAACAAAAAAAAATATAATATAATAAAATAATAAAAGCTGTAGCTTATAATATTGTAAATTTAAAAAAGTTTAAATTTTTTAAAAAACATAAGCGTAAAAAAAAAAGTTGTTAAATTAATAAGACTTTTGCTTTTGTAGCCGCTTTATTTATTTTTAACTAAAACGTGCTTAACTTTTTTTTTGCTTAAAAAATAAACTTTGCTTTTTTAGCTTTAGTTAATTAAAATGCTGTTAATAAAACGTTATAACTGCTTATATTATATATTATAAATGTTTTTTAAGTTCTTAAATATTTTTTGCATATAAATATTTTGTTTATTTAACTAAATATTTTATAGTGCGTTTTTTTTAATATAAGTTTAATACTTTTTTTATTTTATATTTTGCTTAGTTTTTTTTTATTTTAATAATTGTTTTTAATATAGCGTTATTTAATGCTTTTTTTAATAATAAAATATAAAAAATTAAATATATTTTTATTTTGTAAAATAATAATAGTTAATAATTTGTTTTTAAAATAACTTTTTTAATTTTAAACGGTTTAATTTGTTTAAAATTTAGTTTATTGTTAAATTGTTTAGTTTTAATATTTTTTTTTAAAAAATATACTTTATTTCTTTTTTTTAAAGTTAGCTTTAACAACTTTAATTTATTATAATATGCTTTTATATATTGCTAAATAAATATTAAATTGTTTTTAAGTCTTTATTATATTTTAATAAGCTTGTTTACTTATTTTTTTGTTATTAGCGCCGTTGTTTTTAAAATCTGTGTTTAATTGTTTTTTAAATTAAACTTATAGTTTGCTTTAAATAGTAATATTTTTATGTTTTTGTTGTTTAAACTGTTATATATAAATTTTGTTAAAAATAACAACTTAATTTAGTTATTTTATTGTTTATTAAAATAATACTGTAAGTATTATTTTAACGTTTAGTTTAATTTTTTGGTTTGTTTATTTGTTTATAAATAATAAGCTATAAATAATTAATGCTTAATTTTTAAAGTTTTTATTAGTAATTACTAATACTTAAAAGCTATAGTAATGCTTTTATTTATAATAGCTTTTTTTAAAATGCTATATTTATTAAAAATATGTTATAATATTATGTATGCAAGTTTTTTTACTATATTTAATTTTTTATATAGCATAAAATGTTTATACTTTATAAATTTGTTTATAATAACTAAAATTAAATTATATTTAATTTTTGTTATTAATTTTTTTAATTTTAATAACTTAATAATAAAATTAAATAATATAACCTTTTATACTTTATTAAGTATTTTAATAAGCTACAATAGTTTGTAAAGCTTATGTTTTGCTGCTTTTATTTTTTTGCAAAGGTTATATTTTTTATATACTGTTTTAAATATTTAGTTTTAGTTTCGCATTATAAAGTTGCGTTTAAATCTTTTATAAGTTTTATAAAATTTTTAATATTTATATAATAGTGTTTTATAAAAATGCTAAGCAAATTTTTTTTGTAAATTATTAAATATTGCTATTTTTGTTTTATATTTAAGCTATTTATTTTTATTAATTAGGCTTAATATTGCATTTAGTGCTAAATGCAGTACTGTTTTTTTAATTTGTTTTATTTATTAATTATTAAATAACTGTTTTATATATGTTAGTGCTAAAACAAAAGTTTTTTTAAGTTTTTTTTAAAATAGTATTTAATTTTTTTTTAATTAGTTTGTTTTATGTTCGTTTTTTCGGCTTAAAATATTTGTTTTTTAATTTTTTTTGCTTTTAATATAAATAATTTTAAAGTTAAATTGTAACAAAAATTCTGCTTATTTAATTTGTTGTTTGTTTAAAATTTTAGTTGTTATAAACAAAATTAAGTTTTTATAGTTTAAAAAGATTTTAATTAATATTAAAATTTTATTTAAATAATGTTTTTATTTTTTAAATGTTTAAACTATAATTATAAGTTTTTTATTTAGTATTTAATAATTTATTGCTAGTTTTAAAAATTTTTTTAAAAAAAATGTTATTAAATATAGCTTTTTGTTTTTATTTTGTTGTTTTAATTGTTTGCTTATTACTATATTATACGCGTTAACTTTAACTTTAAATTTTTTGTTTAAGTTTAATAATTATATTATTAGTTTTATAAAAATTGCTTTTTTAATTTGTTTAAACGCTTTTTGTTTTTTTATTTTTTATTTAAATATTGCGTTTTTTTTTATAAAGTTTGTAAATAATATTATATATTTTTTAAATTTTGTAACTAAAGGTTGTATATAGTTAATAAATCTTATAAACAATTTTATATTTTTAATGCTGCTTAATATAAACTATTTTTTTATTGCTTCGATTTTAAATTTTTAAATTTTTATTTTGTTTAAAGTTATAATAAATTTTAAAAAGTTTATTTTTTATATATAAAACTTGCTTTTATTTAAATAAACTTTTAGTTTAGCATTTTATAATGCTTTAAATATTTTTTTAATATATTTTTTATATTTTTTTAAAGTTTTTAAATAAATTAAAATGTTATTTAAATAGTTTTGTAGCATATTTATAATTATTTTTTAAAAACTTGCTAATACATTAGTAAGCTTAAATAACATTATTTAATATTTGTATAATTTATAAAGTGTTTTAAATATTATTTTTTATTTATTTTTTTTTGTTATTTGTATTTAGTAATAAACGTTTAATAAATCTAACGCTATAAACTATTTTGCTTTATAAAATTGATTTTTTAAATTGTTAATTTATAATATTAGTTTTGCAAATTTTTGCGTTATAAAGTTTTTATAACAATAATTAATTATTAATTTTTATTTTAGTTTTTTATTTTTTTTTGCTTTTTTTAATACTTATAAAATTAAATATTTTGCTAAAGATTATAATAATTAAATAAATTTTTTTTTTAAATTTTTTTTTAAGTATTAGTTTAGCTTTTTTAGCTAATTTTAACTTATTTTATATATTAAAAAATGTTTTAAATGTTATTTTTTTTTTAAAAGTATATAATAGTTTTATTTGTTATGTTTTAATAACTTTGTTTTTTTTAGTTGCTTAAACAAGTTAGCAAACTTTGCATACTTTTTTAATATATTATTTTTTTGTTTTGCTTTTAGTTTTTTAACTTTTAAATATATTATTATGCTTTTTTTAAATTTGCTTAACGCTTTTTTTAGCTTATTAAAAGCTAAATTTTTTTTTAGCGTATTTTATTAAAGCTGGCTAATGCTTTAATTTATTTTAAAATTGCTTTTTTTTAACTAAAGTATTTTTAAAATTATATTAAAACTATGCATATTAATAATGTTAAACGTAAGCTTTTTTTTATAATTATAAATGTTAAAAAAAAGTTTTATAGTTTTTTATTTAATTATGTTACTGTTATAAATATTAAAACTTTTATTAACTGTTATAAATAAATAAAAATTGTTTTTAAACTTTGTTAATATTTTTGTTTTTTAAACAAATTATAAAAAAATAAAATCTTGTAAAACTTTTATATTAAATAAAATTTTTATTTGTTTTTTTTAATAACTTATATTTATTAATATTTGTATTTTTATATATATGTTTGCTGCATATAAAAACTTTTTAATTAATTAAAATAGTTGTTAGTTTATACTAACTGTTTATTATTATTTTTTGTTTTTTAAGCTTTTTGCTGTTAGTTTTTGCTTTTGTTTTTGCTATTTTTATTATTTTAAGCCAATATTTTAAATATTATATTAAGAAATATTGCCGCTTGTTATTTTAAGTTTTTTTTTGTTTGTAAAAATAATTTTTTTTTTTTTTTAAAAATAAATTGTTAAATACTAGTTTTAGCTTTGGCTTTTTGCTTTTTTTAATAAATTTTTAACTTTTTTGTTGTATATATTTAACACTGGTTATAAATATATAATTTTAATTTTTTTTTATAATTAATATATTTTTAAGTTTGTTTTAAATCTTTTTTAAAAATAACATATTTATTTAAGTTTTAATATTTAAATAACAAACGTTTAACTTTGTTAATTTTGTATAGTTTTTTTATTAAGTTTTTGTTAATTTGTTATAAAAATTATTAGTTTTATATTTTATTTATTATATAACGCATCCCACAAGCTAGTTTTGCATACAAGCAAGTTTCGCACTTTGGCTTGGCGTACCCTGTAAGCTACTTTATATGCAGGGGTACTTACTCCACTTTATTATAACTTCGCGAAAACAGGTCGTACAATAAAATAATTAGCACTATTAGATTTGTAATGAAATAATGAATCCAATAGTATTTTTTTATTTTGTAGCTATTTTATTTGGGCGTATAGCATTAAAAAACAAATTTGCAAGGATTATTTTAGCGTAGTTTTTAATAACGCTTTAAATAAAATAGTTAGAAAATAAATAAAAATACTATTAGATTCGTTATTTTATTACGAATCTAATAGTGCTAATTATTTTGTTGTACGACCTGTTTTCGCGAAGTTATAATAAAGTGGAGTAAGTACCCCTGCATATAAAGTAGCCTACAGGGTACGCCAAGCCAAAGTGCGAAACTTGCTTGTGTGTAAAACTAGCTTGTGGGATGCGTTAAATATAATATTAATATATTATATAATATGTTTAAAAGATTTTATAATACATTTTATGTTTTAATAATAGCTAATTTTTATTTAGCATTATTGTTTTATTATATTAATAGCTTATTGTTATAAATTATATAATCGTTTTTAAGTTGTTAATAATATTAGTTTTTGCTTTTATTAATAGTTTTAATTTTTTTATTTTTTAAATTTTTGCTAATTTTAGCTAACATATACCTGTTAGTTCTTTTTATAATACTTTATAAGTAGTTTTAAAATTTTGTTTTTGTTTTATTTGATTATTTTTAATAGTTTAATAACATATGTTTTTTTATTAGATTAATTTTGCTATAGCATTTTTAAGCCATTTTAAGTTATTTTAATAGTTGTATTATTTATATTTGCAATTTTTTTTTGCTAAATATTGTTTACTTTTTAGCTAATTGTTATTTATAAAGTTGTTATTAATATTTGCAGTTTTATAAATAAAAGTTATAATTTTATGCTTTTTTTTTTTTTTTTTGTTGTTTATTTATTTGTATAAATATAATAGTTATTAATGTTTTTTTAACAAAAACATTTTATGTTTTATATGTATATAAATTTTTTTATATATAAATATATTTTGTATTTTTAATATAGTTTTAAATATGTTTTACATTTTTTAATATATTTTATTTGTTGTTATTGTTTAATAGTTTATTTTGTTTAAATTTTTATTATAAATATTTGCGTTAGTTTAATATGTTTTTTGTTTTATAAGCGTTTAAGCTTTTTGTATTTTTTTATATAATGCTTTTTTTGTTTGCAATTAAAACATTTAACTTAATTTTGTTTTTTTTTTTAAAAACTTTATAATAGTTATAGCTTTAAGTTTTATTAGTTTTAGATATGTTTTTATTGCTGTTGTTTATGTTTTTTAAGTTTGTTTTATATTAGCTATAAAATTCGATTTTTGTTTTTTTTTTTATTATTGTTTTTTAAATAATTAATTATTAATTTTAATTGCTTTAGCTATATATTTTTTAAAATTTTTTAGTTAATTATTTTTATAAAGTTTATTTTAAACTAAATTTTTTAATTTTTTACAAAAGATTGCTATTAAAGTATTGTTATTATTTTATAAGGTTTATAATACTAGTTTGCAAAACTTTGTTGCATATTTATATGCTAGTTTGGTTTATTTGATTTTTAGCAGCTACTGTTTAGCCTGCTGTTTTTTTTTTAGATTTTTATACATATTTGTTAAAGCTTTAGCAAATTTATTTATATTTTTAAATACTTTTTTAGTTTTAATGCTTTAGTTATTTTTTTTTGTTTTTATATACTTTTTTATTTGTAGCTTAAACTATTTTAGCGCATTTTTTGCTAGAAATTCTGCTGTATAAAAAACTTTTTTTTTTTTATTTTAAAAGTTTTTTTTGTAATGCTTTATATAAGCTTTAACTTAGGTTAAGAATTTTTTAAAGTGTTTTTAAGATTTTTTAAACTTGTTTAATTTGTTAGGTTTGTGCTGCTTGATTTTAAATGCATTGCTAAATTGATTTTTAAGTTGTTGGTTTATATGTTATATATTAATAATTTGTTTATTAAAATGCTGATTTATTAATTTAAGTTAGTCGATTTTTGTTTATAACTAATTTAAAGCAAAAGTTATTACTTTTAAAGTTAAATCTATAAGTTTTGCTATTTTGTTTTGCACTTTTATATAATATTATATAACATTTAAAAAAGTTGACTACTTAAAATGTAATAAACAGATTTTATTTTTAAATACAAGTAAGCTTTTTATATAAGTTAGTTTATTTATAAATATAAATTGTTGTTTAATTTATATAACTAAAAAAAAAGTAACGCTTAATAAAATATAATACAAAAAATATTATGCAAAAGTAAGATTAGTAATCGTTAAAAAGTTAACTTTTTTATAATGTATTTTAAAAACTAAATTATAAGCTTAAATTAAGCAGTAAAATAAAAAAAGACTAATATTAATTATAAAAGGAACTTTTTACGTTTTTATAATATTTTTTTTTTTTATATATTTTTTGGATAGCAATAAATAAAAACTTATTTTAATTATTTTGGATAGCAATAAATAAAAACTTATTTTAATTATTTTGGATAGCAATGGATAAAAACCTATTCTAATTATCTATTATGTAACCTCTGCGTTTATAATTGGCTGTAGCTTGTCTCCTGGTCCAGCCCTTTATTTAGTTTATAACTGCGCTAGGTTTTCCTTTTAGGCCGTTTTTTTATTGGTTTGTAACAGTAACAAGCTTAATTTATATATAAAAAAATTATTTTAATAGCATTTTAAAATAAAATATTTAAAACTTAAAACATTATAATATTTAATAACTTTATTTTAAAAAGTAAAATATGTTAAACTTTTAATAATAATAATAAAATTAAAACTGTTTAATATAATATATTATATATGTTATAATTTAAGTGCACTATTAATTAAACCATTAATTAGAGTGTGTTTTTTTTAATTTTGTTTGCTTATATTATTATAATTTACTTAAGTGTGCTTTGTACACTATTTTTTGTTTTTATAAGCTTTAGTTTTATATAAAACTTATTATATAAAATATATATTATATTATATTTAACTTTAAAAAACTTTTTAAAAGTAAGAATTTTAAAGCTTTTATTTAAAAGTTATTTATAATATAACCTATAACACAAGCTAGTTTTACACACAAGCAAGTTTCGCACTTTTCTTAGCGTACCCTGTAGGCCACTTTATATGCAGGGGTACTTACTCCCTTTTATTATAACTTCGCAAAAAAAGGTCGTACAACAAAATAATTAGTACTATTAGATTCGTAATGAAATAACGAATCTAATAGTATTTTCTTTTATTTTCTAACTATTTTATTTAAAGCGTTATTAAAAACTACGCTAAAATAATCCCTGCAAATTTGTTTTTTAAAGCTATATGCCCAAATAAAATAGTTAGAAAATAAAAGAAAATACTATTAGATTTGCTATTTCATTACGAATCTAATAGTACTAATTATTTTATTGTACGACCTTTTTTTGCGAAGTTATAATAAAAGGGAGTAAGTACCCCTGCATATAAAGTGGCCTATAAGGTACGCTAAGAAAAGTGCGAAACTTGCTTGTGTGTAAAACTAGCTTGTGTTATAAGTTATTTTAATAAATAAAATAATTTTAAAATATAATTAGCTGTTTTAAAAACAGCAAGTAAAATAAATAAAGCTAAATGTATTAAATTTTTAAGCTAATAAAAAAGCAAAAAAAAGTTATACTTATATAAGGTTATGTTTATATATTAATTTTTTATGCCCATATATTAATTCTTTATTTTTAATAATATTATGTTTAAAAAAAACAATTGCACAACTAAATTAATTATGTATTATATAATTAATTGTTTTTTAAATTTAATAAGTTTTTTAGTATATAAAAACGTAACGCATTATATGTTATATTTGTTTTTTTAGTTTAATAAAATGTAAAAAAGTATGTTAAAAACATTTATTATATGTTATACGCTTAAATTAAAGTTTATATAAATTGTTTTTCAAACAAAAATTAAATATAATTTGTTTTATATAAGTAGCATATTAATTAAAGTAATATTAATTAAAATAATAAAATTAAAATATTAATTATATAAAAAAGTTTAAAAAGTATAAAACTTGTTTATATATAAAACTAGCTTATAAAATATGTTATATATAGTTATAGTTTTACAAATTTTTTTAAGTTTATAATAAGCATTAAAAAAAGGGTTTAAAATAATATATAGTTGTATTAAATAGTTATATTTGTTTTTAATAATTGCATATTAATTAAAAAAAAAAGTAATATATTTATATTTTATTTATTATAATAAAAAATAAAGTTTTATATTTAATAAACTTTTATTAATAAAAATAAAAAAACTTAAAATAACGTTATAATTAACACATTTTATAAGTTAGTTTTATATATAAACAAGTTTTATATTTTTTTAATATACTTTATAAACTAATTTATATGCAAATATATATAAAAGTATTTACTTTACTTTATTATAACTTTGCAAAAAAAAAGGTTATATAAAAATAAACTTAGTATTTTTTTTTATTTTTTAGCTATTTTATTTAAGCATATAGCTTTAAAAAACAAATTTGCAAAAATTATTTTAACGTGGTTTTTAATAACGTTTTAAATAAAATAGCTAGAAAATAAAAGAAAATACTATTAAATTTGCTATTTTATTACAAATCTAATAGTACTAATTATTTTGTTGTACAATATTTTTTTGCAAAGTTATTAAAAAGTGGGGTAAGTACCTCTGCATATAAATTAGCTTACAGGGTACGCTAAAAAAAGTGCAAAACTTGCTTGTGTGCAAAACTAGCTTGTGGGATGCATTATATAAAATGTTTTATAATATTGTATTAATGCTATAAACTAAAATTCTAAGCTAGAAAAAAAAAAAAAAAAAAAAGACAGCGAAGCTTGCGATCTTTTAGAATTGGATATAGTACAATTACTGCTTTGTGGGTTGTGGCCCGTGCGTTCTTTATCGATATGGCAGTCTGGTGGTGGTCCATGCGTCACAGCTAGTGTGGACGCACTAGATCGGCAAATAAAAGTTGTTTCTAATTGCTCTGTTTCCTAGTAAGACCCGTAATATGGCTTCTACGATGATGGTGAGGACAGTATTGATACACTTCGTAAGCGCCATCATGGCCCCTATCACTCCTCAAATCTATTGGTGCTAAGTTTTAAACCTGGCTTGAAATAATAGAGGTTGGTGAACAAATTCAATACAATATCAAACACTGGTACGAAGTGTTCTAGTATATCATGGACTTGGAAACGGCCTAGGGATTGGTTTATTCACAATAACTCTATTATATCTACAAAGGCCCATGATGCCTCCATTCGGAACTCTTCCGGCTACAGGGCTGGTGTAGGTCTATATATCACCATGTCGGTGTTTCTAACCTCCGACGTGGGCCAATAGGTATCATGATAACGAGGACTAGATAGCCTCACTTTTGGTAACTTTAGGACTACCTCTGATTGGTTACGGAGGCCTGCATGCCGGCTCGTCCATCACGTGACAGGTATGACTCATGTATAGGAGAATTGAATGGAAACCCGTCATAAAAGCAGCCTAAGTTGATACCTTAATATAATTTCCTTGTTCAATCCTTTGGTCGGCGCTGATCTCGCCTCCAAACTCCGAACCTTCTTGGAAGAGAGCACAATGTAACGCCGGACGCGAAATTTCTAGCCTATTGCCCTGTCTGACATCTTGACCTCTTATAATTGAACGAAACACGGATCCTCTTTGATTGAACCTTGCCTGTTCTGCCAACCCCGGTGATACCATACTTTGGGCGCTTTTGGGACTGGCTCTTCCTCCAGGCTCAGTCTTGATAGACACCGACGGGAAGCGATCAGTTTGGAAGTCCCTTGCGCAGAGTTTGATCCTTTTCTGCTGACTTTTCAGGTAGTTCTCTGTGTGCGCGGAAATCTTGCTGGCAAGCTCCCAATCCGACAAGGCAATGCTGCCTACGCCCTCATTAACCGCAAAGCGATAATATTGCCCGCCATCTCCATACTTATTGTAGAGAGATGCTTCTACTCTGCTTGAAGAGGTTGCCATTTTCTTGAGAGCACTGATGATCGACAAGCGTCTGTCTTTAATTGCAACCACGTCTCCGATACCAGTCCCAATGCTCAGTATTTTTAGTTCTCTATCCGCTGGGAATATTCGCTCAGCTTCTGCAATGAGGAGTTCACATGGGTTGTTGTACCCGAACCCTGCATCGATGAACTCAATCCCGTCACGGCCGATGCGGATGGACTTGAAGAAAGTTGTGGCTGCAGATGTGGCGCGTGCAACTTGCCAAATAGGACATGAACGAAAGTTTGGTGAGTTGTCATATGATTTGAGCAATGTCGGTGGCGCATTGACATTTTCTTTTGTAATCGCTACTACAACGCTGTGGGCGCCATGTCAGTACCATTCGGCTTCTTGACTTTTGGCTCAATGTGAAAGGGGCACCTACACTTTGGTCGGGGAATCCCTGTAAAATGGTATTCCGTCGTGCTGGCAACTCTGCCCCGTTGGAATACCCTGACTTCGTTGCTCCCGGCACTCCTTTTCCACGCAGTTCTCTCTGATGATCTGTTTCATAGCTGACTCTAGTGCCTTCGCAGAGAAGGCACCCTTAGGAGATGCTGGAAGAATCCTGCCATATTTAGGAGTAAACGCCTGTGCAGCGACTCTCTTGTACGCTTGAATGCATGCATCGACTGTCA
Source organism: Xylaria digitata (assembly GCA_022495195.1). Taxonomy (NCBI): domain Eukaryota; kingdom Fungi; phylum Ascomycota; class Sordariomycetes; order Xylariales; family Xylariaceae; genus Xylaria; species Xylaria digitata. The sequence continues at coordinate 22,352 of MU377255.1, forward strand.
TCTCCAATCTCCCTAGCATGATAGCTATGATTCTTGTCTTCGTTAGTAACTTTGTTCGAGCAGGAGTCAGCATGGTCTCACCCTCCAGTACTTGTCCCTCCAATTAGATCGAAGTAGTCGCAAGGCCTTACGGCCTCTTTTTCCGCTTCGGCAGCCTTTCTCATGATCTCCTCGAGGATCATGAGGCTCGATAGGCCGCGAATTCCTCCGCCATCTTCCAACGTGTTAGCCAAGCCGTGCGAGATCACAGGGAGAACCTCACCGAGTGAAAGTATCCTCAGAGGACGAGGAGGACGAACCATCTGGGTACTAGACGAATTGTCCATGCTATTTCCTAGGTATACTATGTTGATGTATCTCCAGATGTGAGAGAAGGCTGGAATATTGCACCGAGAAAATAAGGAGAAGGGAAACGGAGTGCTATATGTAGTTTTGGAGATTTCGTCTTGACTACGCAAACGAACTTCTCATGGAGGCTGAGATCCGGTGTTGAGGCTGAATGGCGTTGCACCAACGGGCGCAGACCGAGAATCGGAACGGGATATTACAAGTGGCACGAATACTCCGGCATGTGCTCTCGTCATTAGGCCCACTACTGGTGGATATTCGATTTTTTCTTATTCCAAACATTGAGAATGCATGACCAAGTATCGTGTTTCATCACTGTTGGCTATTACTATGTACTGTCAGCTAACTTCGCGTTCTCTGCCAATCTGTAGGTGCATAGCCAGCTATATGTTGTTTGATCGGCCCGTGGCTGTAGTAGAAGGGGTGGACTGGATTATTCCCACATACCCAGGTAGTTCCAACTTACTTATGCTTTCGGTTCGAATGGAAGGAATGGCCAGAGTGAAACGAAGGCGACCCAGCACCTGTGCTTCCGGGGTCGTACAGCTAGCCATACATCGCCGGGTATTACCGAATGGAGGACCTTGTGGTAAGAATAATAAGAGGCGTAGGACAGAATGAGTTGAAGAACACGATGCGATGACCTGAGCTGTCTTTACGTGGGATGAAAAACGCCCTACCAAGCAAAGTAGCCTAGCTACATTAGTCTTGGCAATACACCTTTGCAGTATAGTAACCCCACCAACAACCCTTCCTGTGGCACCTACCGTCTGACGAAATATAGTACTATGTAGTGGGCTGGGTTCGGTTCCTAACAGCGCTATTGGTTTTCGCTTTTAGCTCATTTGTGGCATAGCACTTTTCCCAGGTTGCAGTGTAATATCCCCCAGTCTCTACCTACCTAGGTAGGCTCTGAATTCTACGCCTACGAACCGAAGACTGGCCTAATTACGAGCCTGTCAGCACCGTAACGTGCGCCAGCCCGCTGTTAGATAGGCCAGTATTGAGAGACTTGTAATGTTGTATACCTAGGGAGCTTTAAGGAAATAATTTTATTTAGGTAACATATTCAAGGTATCGATGAATAACGGTTGTATACGTACGTAGGTATTCGAATACCTTTCGAAATAAAATTTGTTCTTGTCATCTTTTCCTTTCTTTTTTCTTTAAAAACGCCTTGACAGGCTACAGTACTTATGCAGGTAGCCCTCCTGGTGCATGATTACAGCGTGGCAGTGTGTCAAAGGGTTACGTCTCCGGAGTGAAGGTAGGTCACCGCTAGGTAGAAGTATATGGTAAGGTCTTAATATTATTAATTCCCGAGCCTCCTCCCTTAATGCTAGGAGGGCTCTTCTCCTTATATACCCGAATAATACACTGGTCCCACCCAGGTGGGTAGCTTCTACCCTGCCGCTACATTATCCCCTGACACAGTCCTCCCGAATGCCACCTAACCTAGGGAATTACGTCCAAGCGATGAGTAGGATCCCGCTGATGGTTCTGAACTGTCCCAATTAGGCTATTCAGCTCCCCCGAACCAAGACATACATATACTATTGACAACCTCCGGAGTTCCCGAGGTCTAAACATATATTACAAGTAGTTATTAAGTTATCTCACAACCAAAAGGGACATATTATAGTTGAACGAAAAAGAAGGCATTGCTTAGTTCATTTTCGTACTAGGCGTGAAGTTATCGCAAGCCTGTAAAAGTAAACTTAGGTATTCTCCCACAAACTACCTACCAAGCCACAGGTGGCTTATTCCCATACTAGCTACTCCCTGGCTTATACCGCTCTTCACTCGAAGGCTTCAACCTGCTCAACACACCTACTTTCAATACCATACATCTTAGGATCATAGCCCACGTTACATGGCAGCCATTCTTAGTGCATAGCTGGATGATACCCTTGAAAGTCTTATATGCATGCACTCGAGAAGCATGCATCCCAGAAATCCAGAGTAGATCCTCACCTAGGCTAGCCCTACAACTAGAAAGCTTCCGAATGAAAGACTATGGGCTACGAAATTGTTGGATTATACTAAGTAATAAAGTGGGAAATGCGAGCCTATGAGGCATAGATGAGGAGATCACCATTACCTAAGCCACTAGTTGCGCTAATGACTAAGCATCAGGGCTAGTCTTGGCGCACACATAAACCACTGTAAATTCAGGCTAGAATAGGAGATAGAGCTACACAACAACACGTGGCGTGATCGCAATACACTGAAATCCAACAGAAATAATATCTATTTAACAAGCCGTGATTCCAGGCCTTGGTACACTCTGCGAGTACAAATCAAATAGAACTTACCCGTTCGTCCAATGCCTTCGCTTTTAACGAAAGCATTCAGCGACGGCTGCCAAAGAGTATGAAGTGTAATAGAAAATTGCCCCTATAAACATGAATATAGTGATGAACAACTAATCTATACCCTTCTATACAAATTTATATGTAAAGGTACATAATCCATAATTTGTCAACTATTTACGTCAGAGGTAGATATAGCAATTGAAGATGTCCTAACATTGTTTTTTTCTGGCACGCATTTTATACTTGTTTAACTGCTTGTTTAACCACCTATAGAATATATAGCTTGTTGTTAAAACAGCCTGAATTTTCATGCTAAGAAATGGGTTTTTGCGCTTTCTCATACAAATTTGTACAAGAAGCTACAGATTTTATATTGAACTAACCCTCTTGGGCATAAGTGATCTGCTAGCGTTGAGCTAACCTCTGAGATCCTGGAGACCAGTACTAGGGAGTGGACTAGCGTGAGATTTGGAAAAGACAGGAATCAATGATATGAGACCTTACCATACGTTTCTAACTACCGGCTACCTACCAGCTACCTATTTATGGCCCAACTTCACTATGGAGAACTAAACTCCTGACAGGTTCGCGGTCGTGAACACGATTGATGATCCCAGTATGTACCGAATCAAACCCTTCTGACGCTCCGTGCACAAGTCTTCGAAAAGCGTGACAGGAAGATTCACCTACGTTGCCTTTAATGTCTTAGGAAACAAGTCGAGCCATAGGATAGGATCGATTAGGGAGCTGACACCATATAATAAGGAAGAAATTGAGTGCTTAGAGATGGGCTCAGATTCACGATAATTCAATACGGATTGGAAGATCTGTCCGGCCGTCGAAAAGCATTCCCTAGCTTCTATATGTATAACTATATCGGCATTCATACTTGTCCCATCGTCGTCAATATGTCTAATATTGGCGAGGGCTGAATGGCCCCCTTGCATTCAGACGTTATCGCCAAAACCCAATCCCGCATATACGACCTTCCGTAGACCATAGCATACTTCTTTAGATGCATCCCTTCCTAGACTAAATTCTCGCCTAAGACTCTCGCTCACACCTTCAGTTACTAGGTGAGCCTTCCTGATTGCCTGGTTGATGATCACTAGATTATCCAACCTGAGATCAATATGTGGAACTTCTTTCCCAACGGGCTGGAAATGTCGTTGAGTATACCCAAGAGGACAACTAGTCAGAAAAAGGCGAATGTTTAATGGTTTGGAACCAGAGCCCGAATAATAAAGTCTTTTCAAGGCAGCTAGAAGTTTCTTCTTGTCTTCGTTCTTGCACTCATCAAGGCCATCTATGATGCAGACAATGTCTCCTGAGTCAGATTGGCTGGCAGCACTGACGAAAATATCCCACAGCTGTTGAAAGGATCCGGTAGTTGTATTGTGTTCCTTGAATTCCGCCGATATTTCCGGCGAGAGAAGCTCTGGTCGCTGTTTGAAAAGTTGTCGTAGGATACAGCACAGGGCGGATGAGAGACTTTTGCAACCCTTGGTACCGTGCTCAAAGAAGAAATAGCAAGTCGTCCGTGTTTCCGTAGTGGGTAGTTTATCTACTATGTAGCGGGCTAATTTAGACTTGCCACACCCAGGGTATGCACTGCAGCACCTCGAGTTAGTTATGGCCGTTTCGAGAGTGTTGTATATAGTTACGGGCGGTTGAAAGCCATGGAAAGCTTGCAGGGCGTTGGCCCGCCCAGATTATCTACATGACTCAAAGATAGTGATAACGAGAGAAAAAGGATCTAAGAACTCCTCACAATGCCCATAATATGCTTGGTGGACCACGTAGCCAGCATTCAAACAATGATTGTGTTGTAAACCAAGTACAGATCTCATCAGCACCCTCCGGTATCGCGTTTTTGATATCTGCGTAGGGTACTACGTCGAGTTGTTTGAGAACTTCTTCAACCCCCGCACTCCCTATAAAACATACGTTAGCAATAAAAATTCAAGATTCAAGTGCTTATTATAAGCAAGAGCGCCAAGCTATGACTCGGCAGAATGGTTCATGCTGCCGAGAGTAGTACATGTGATCCCTCCAGATTATTTAGAAGTCCGAGTTTCAAAATATACCTTGACAGACGGAAGAAGGGTCTTATACAGACAGCTTGTGGATCGTAAGTATTACCGCCTTCCAATCCTGACACGTGCAGCAAAGCTGAGCCAAGGGTGGGTGGTAAGAAGGAAGGGAAAAAAAGAAAATAAGGAAAGGAAAGGAAAGGAAAGTTGGAGACTAAACCTGCAAAACCCTGTGAATTATAAACGTTCGTAATATTTCCCTGGTTTATTATGCCGTCATTTTTTGCGAAATTCCCAGAGAAGTAGGAACCATGCTGAGTCAGAGTTAGGATGGCTCTGTGGTGTTCCTGCATCGCCCCTAGAACCCTCAGAGGCACGTTCAACACAGGTCTTCGGCTCTTCCACGACTTAAAATCGCGCCTAGTACTTGATAGACAACCTTTAAAAAACTTGGCTAGATTCAAAAGAAAAATATGAGGATAAGTATTCCAAGTCAGTTACGGCGAGGATGGGTAATTATGTTGAGGAAGAACTGTAGCATGTGGTGCTATCACGAACCAGCCTCATGTTAACAAACGGACCAACTAATCGATGCCCACGTAGCTATGATTCATTCTGGTGATCGCCTCGATTAATCTCGAAACCTCTAACTTTCCTTGTCACTATTGGTGCCAGACCATGGCTCCATTGGGCACCATACCCTTCCCGCTCTTTGTTGGTAGCTCGGTGAGGTTCTTATCCCTGATACCTGTGTTATTAGTGTATGCAGTGTTCTAAAATCTCTCGATGCCCAATTTTTAGGTATATGCTACGCTGTACACACCGTCGGTGCCCAAGGACTTGTACACGTAGCGCTCTACAAACGAAAGTAGGAATGCCTAGGCCCCCCAAAGGATTGTATGACATTTGTTATCGCATGGGACTTCTTCAATGCCTTCGTTCTAGGCTAGGGCTCTATATAAAGAGGACTGTCTTTTTTTAGTTCTCGATAACGTACAAGGGCTCGCTCCAAGGGTCAAGTTAGCTTAGCAGGTCCCAGCTGTACCCCTGGCACTGCCTCCCTACCACCTTAGTCCTGTGGCCACACAGCCATATTGTTTGTACTTGGGATATTTTCTTCATCGCCCATCTCACGTTTATGTAACAAGTTATCCGCTATCCATACTAGATAGTTATAGAGCATAAGGCGGCAATACAAGACTTTTACTAGTTCTAACGGTGTGTGTCAGGAACCTAATACTTTATTGTAGGTAATAGATACTTGTTGTTGTGCAAAGATCTCTAAATACCTTCTGCGAGCTAGGTCGAGGCCATATACACGGGTTCCTTTGTTGCGGGTGTGAGGCCTATGGCCTCTAACAGTGTGCAATACTATGACTTCGTCCCTACTCCTTCTAGGACATCCACAGTTCGTGCGCCTAAATCACCTCTATAGGACCAGGTGTGGCCCTTGCTAGCTGTAAGAGAAGCTGTGGGTGTGTGTGGCATTCTAGTGCGCTAGCATGAGTCTTGAGTTGTCAGGTTGGCTAGACACCACGATGGGGGCTGTGAATGGTCACAAGGGGACGGAAGCGTTGGAGAGCAGTGTACGTACCTGAGGCTATTACTGATCGCCAGGGTAGATTTTCGCGTCCAAAGGAAAATGCGAGTATTCTTCCTCGATCCTACCCGAGTACGCTGGCAGAAGTCGTGATCAAATTTGATTGGCAATGAATTGATACAGGCATATTTTAGCGTACCCGAAAGACATTAATCTTTGTAAACTTGGCGCGATGATTGCACGGGTTGCATGACACCGAGGCTGCACGTAAAATTTGGAATAGCATGTAGTATGTTGCCGGCGTCTTATATAACACGCGGTTCCCTCTGATAATAAGCGTCGTGACCGAGCGTTATTCATTTGTCCCCAGTCATTTACACCATTCCTACTACCTGCTTTGAATGGCCGTAACGTATATATGTTTATGTCGACTGAGTCACTCCGTTCACTGTTGAACGACTGGTTCAACATCTTCGTGTCTCTAGCCAGGATTGTTCAAGATCGAGACATTGAATCAAGACCCAGCAGCCATATTTCAGGATCACCCCAGTTGCAAATTCGGACAGTAATGGATCCAGGTAAATACACGAGAATCGACAGGCTGTATATCGTTAATGCTGATTCTCCCTCAGAACCATGCAGCGACAGTGCGCATTCGGGCGGGTATGAACTGACAGGCAGCGTAGTTTACCCCGAAAATGACTAAATATGATATTAGGTGTACCGCCCCTCAGCTGGCCCTCAAGATCGACCAAAATGGTTCTACATTCGAAAGTAAGATCGAATTGAAGCGCGAAGCTGAACTCAACCAAGGCAATACGATATCGGGTATTCTTCAAGGTCAAATTCAACAAGGAGGATCCACGTTCAGTGGCGTAATTACGGCTGAACCGCAGAGCAAGGTTGAACAGGGGAACACCATTAATGGGAGGGTGAATGCGACTCCGAACCACCGCGTCCAATAATGGAGAGCTGAACTATGACACAGGATTTCTTCGTTGTTTTGGGGGAGGGGGAGAGGAAATTCAGTTATTGCCCTCTCTCTTTCAATCAATTTGCTTTACTTTCTACTTAATTGATTATAGTTCCAATTCGATCGTGTGGTTTGAACTATAAGAACGCGATATTCACGAGAAGACCTACTCGCAGTCATGCGAGCTATAAAATAAGCTAGAACTACTATGTGGGCAGTCATAATATAGAAGGGTAAGCAATAATTTGCGACCCGTGTTTCGATACCACCTGCGCCTACATACACATACTGCCCAACGCCTCGTTTGCAAGGGCACCGAGCCCAAGGATGTCACCCACCCCAACGACTAAACTTTTGGTGTAAATCAGCCCCTGCGTAGTGCATGCCACGACGCCACACACAACGCTAAAACACAGGTGACCATACCATGACCGACGGACACCGATACCTAGAATTGACCAAATAAGCTCTGTATCCTATCAAAAGTGAGGCGTTAATACGTTACGCATCGACGGCGAGTCTTCAGTCCGTGTCTTGTCGGCTTACATTTATATGCTACTAGATTCAGGGACCTAGTACACGTCATCTTACATGATAACGGGCACTGCCTCACCTGTGTAGAACTCTGGAAGCTTCCATTCTAATGATTTCAGGCGGTTTCCTTTTCTTGGTTGCCGTTCTAAGCGGTTTACGAAAGGGTAATCTTATATGGTATATGGTGTATCATGACAAGCCCGAGAATACAAGCGAGACACACCATGTTTGGGAAGAAAGAGAGTTTGAGGCTGAATTACCTCTAAGCCCTGTGAACTCCGTCCCCCTTCCCCCCGAAAACAGTGATGGGGTCTTGTGTAGAATAAAGGACCCTTCCGCTTCCGGTTCCGGGTAGGACTTACCGGAGGCAGAGAAACGGGCCGGATGCGGAAACAAACTAACCTAATTAAAAACAGACTAGCCGGATTAAAACTAGTTTATTTAAAAATAAAATAACCCTTATAATAAAGGATCTTTGTTTATAAATAATAGCTTAAAAACCATTTATAATAGCTATTATAAAATAAAACTATATAACTATATTATAAATTTATTAAACTGTTTATTATAATATTATTAACGTAATTAATAAGCAAGCATTATAAACAAATAAGCGTTATATTAAATTTAACTAATATAATTTTTATTTTAAACTTATGTTTTTTTTATAATAATATAATATTATATAAAAATAATAAAAGTTAAATAATTTTAGTTAGTTAAGCTATAAATTTAAATTTAACTTTAACTGCTAAAGCTATTGCTATTATTTATAAAATCGATTATAATACTTTTTATTAGCAGCAACATAATTAGTTTTTATAATATAATATTATGCTAAATTTATATAAACTTATAAATTTAAAAAAATATATAATAGTTTAATATATATTAAATTTAAATAACATAATTAATAAGCAAGTGCTATAAACAAGCGAGCGCTATACTAAATTAAACTAATATAATTATTATTATAATAATTTAATTATAACGTTTAAAATTAATTTTATTTATTTGGAACTATTTTTTTTAAATATATTTATATTAATTTTATAAGTATATATATTATAACCGATATTATTATATTGTTTACAGCGCTATTGATTTGCTTAAACATTTTTAATAACAAAATAATTTTTGTTTGTTTTTTTTTGTACTAGCTTTTATATTTTTTTTTAAGCTGTAAAATTTTAACTTTTTTATAAAGTAAATAATTTTTTTTAGCAAACACGTATTTTTTTAGCTTTATAACGCTTATTTAAAATATAATTAGCTTTATAAAAGTTTTAAACTTTTGCTTAAAATAATATGGCCTAATATATTAATTTTTTAACTTTTTTTATAAGCTAATTAATTAAATAATAAATTAAAAACAGTAAGCTATTTTAATAATAAAAAATTTAATTTTTAATATACTTAGTTTATAATGTTGTTTTAATTAAGTTATTAAATGTTTTTAAAACTTATAATATAAATAGTTTAAAAACTAATTTAAAAAGTGTTAAAGTTTATAATTTAATATTTAATATTAAAAGTATAAAATTTAGACTTAAAAATATAAAGCTAGTTTTTTAAAAGCTGTTTTAAATATTTTTAAAAGTAAAAACTTTTAAAAAAGCAGTATAAAAAGCAAAAAAGAAGTTAGTTTTAATAATATAAGTAATATGTTTATATATTATATTTTTAATTTATTAGCTATATATTTGTTTTAATAAACTAAAATAACTAATATTAAAAAGTTAAAAAAAGTAAAATAAATAAAAAAAAATATATAAAATAATAATTTTATTATTTTTATAATAAAGTTTAAATTTAGTTAAATAATAGCTTTTATAACTATTAAAAATAAAAAAACAATAAACTTTAATTAAATAGCTTTTAATATGTTTATTAAAATGCTAAATTTATTTAAAACTTTATTTATTTTTTATTTAATTATTATTATTAATAACAATATGTTAATTTTTTAATAATTAGCTATTTTTGTACTAAAAAAACAAATAATATTTATTAGCAACAATAATAAATAACAAAACTATTTACTTTTAAAAATTAATGCTTTAAATTATTATAACTTATTTTTAATTATTTTGTTAAACTATTTTAAACTTTTTAAACTTTTTAACGTTTATAATTATTATTGCTATTAAAATAACGCTTATTATAAAGCTTGTTTTATTAAAGTTGTAAATATTTGCTTTATTAATATTATATTTAGCAATTATATTTTGTATAAGCTAAAACTATACGTTTAACGCGCTTAAATTTTTATATTAAGCTTTTTAATAATTGTATTTATAATTAAAACGTGTTTAAAGCTTTAGTTATTGTTTTATAAACTTAAAAGCTTATTGTTTGCTAATAAATAGCGCGTTATAATTGCAAAGTAGCTAATTAATTATATCTTTTATACTATTTAATTTAAAAAAAAATAAATATGCATTCAAGTTTAATATATACTAAACTATTATATATTTTTTTAAATTTATAAGTTTATATAAATTTAGTATAATATTGTATTATAAAAGCTAACTATGTTATTGCTAACAAAAAGTATTATAATTAATTTTATAAATAATAATAATAGCTTTAGCATTTAAAATCGGGTTTAAATTTATAATTTAACTAGCTAAAATTATTTAACTTTTATTACTTTTATATAATATTACGTTGTTATAAAAAAAACATAAGTTTAAAATAAAAATTATGCTAGTTAAGTTTGGTGTGGCGCTTGCTTGTTTGTAGCACTTGCTTATTAATTATATTATATAACCTATAACACAAGCTAGTTTTGTACACAAGCAAGTTTCGCACTTTTCTTGGCGTACTTTGTAAGCTACTTTATATGCAGAGGTACTTATTCTACTTTATTATAACTTTGCAAAAAAAGGTTGTACAATAAAATAATTAGTACTATTAGATTTGTAATAAAATAACGAATCTAATAGTATTTTTATTTATTTTTTAACTATTTTATTGAAAGCGTTATTAAAAACTACGTTAAAATAATTCCTGCAAATTTGTTTTTTGAAGCTATACGCCCAAATAAAATAGCTAGAAATTAAAAAAAAAAATCATTAGATTCGTTATTTTATTACAAATCTAATAGTACTAATTATTTTGTTGTACAATGTTTTTTTGTAAAGTTATAATAAAGTAGAGTAAGTATTCCTGTATATAAAGTGGCTTACAGGGTACGCCAAGAAAAGTGCGAAACTTGCTTGTGTGCGAAACTAGCTTATGGGATGCGTTATAAAAATTATTATTTAATTAAATTTAAGCTTTATTATAAAAATAATAAAATTATTATTTTGTATATATTTTTTTATTTATTTTTTTTTTTTTAGCTTTTCAATATTAATTGTTTTAGTTTATTAAAATAAACATATAGCTAATAAATTAAAAATATAATATATAAACATATTATTTATATTATTAAAACTAATTTTTTTTTTTTGCTTTTTATACTGCTTTTTTAAAAGTTTTTATTTTTAAAAATATTTAAAACAGCTTTTAAAAAACTAGTTTTATATTTTTTAGTTTAAATCTTGTATTTTTAAAATTAAATATTAAATTATAAACTTTAACACTTTTTAAATTAGTTTTTAAACTATTTATATTATAAGTTTTAAAAATATTTAATAATTTAATTAAAACAATATTATAAACTAAATATATTAAAAATTAAATTTTTTATTATTAAAATAGCTTATTATTTTTAATTTATTATTTAAGTAATTAATTTATAAAAAAAGCTAAAAAATTAATATATTAGGCTATATTATTTTAAACAAAAGTTTAAAATTTTTATAAAATTAATTATATTTTAAATAAGCATTATAAAGCTAAAAAAAAAATATATTTATTAAAAAAATAATTTATTTTATAAAAAAGTTAAAATTTTATAGCTTAAAAAAAAGTGTAAAAGCTAACATAAAAAAAAATAAACAAAAATTATATTGTTATTAAAAATGTTTAAATAAAACAATAATGTTATAAATAATATAATAATATTAGTTATAATATATATATTTATAAAATTAATATAAATATGTTTAAAAAAATAGTTTTAAATAAATAAAATTAATTTTAAGCGTTATAATTAAATTAGTTTAGTTTAATATAATGTTTATTTGTTTATAATGTTTGTTTATTAATTACGTTATAGTTTAAATATATTATTAATTAAACTATTAATTAAAATGTATTTTTTTTAATATTGTTTATTTATATTATTATAATTTATTTTAATATTTTTATATATTATTTTTTATTAATAAGCTTTAATTTTATATAAAACTTATTATATAAAATATAATGTTTTTTAATATTATATAGTTTTTATTATTATATAATTTTGTTTTTAAACTTTATTTTAATTATATTTAAAAAAACAATTGTAACGTTATTAAATTAATTAAAATTTTTATTATTAAACGTTTTTATATTTATTTATATAGTTTATAAGCAAGTTATTTATTTAAACAAATTGTTTATTTAGTTTAATAGTATGTTTTTTATACATTTTGTAAATAAAAAGTACTTTTGTTAATAAAGCTATAACTTTACTAATATAACTTTAATAAGCTTTAAACCTTTTTTTAAATAAATTTAACTTAAAAAAAAAATAAGTTACTACTTTATTTTTTTATATTTAAAAAACAAAAATTACGTTATATTTTAGCGTAGTTTTATGTTTAATTATAAAAGTTAAATAATATTAAAAAAAAAGTAGTAACTTATATTTTTTTTTTAGTTAAATTTATAATAAAAAAAGTTTAAAGCTTATTAAAGTTATATTAGTAAAGTTATAGCTTTATTGTTATTTTTATATATAAACAAATTTTGTATAAAAATTTCTTTATAAAGTAAATGTTAAAAAACTAGGCAACTTGCTTATAAACCACGTTACATAAATATATATTATAGCAGCGCACGTATGCAAATGCTTTTATCTTTTTTTTAAGTTATAATAATTTGTTTTTTATTTTTTAACGTTTATTAAATATATAGTTAGCTTTTTAAAGCTTATTTATTTTGTTTAATATTAATGTTTATTTATATAATAAATAATGCATAGCTTTTAATAATAAGTTTACAATGTTAATAATTTTAATTTTTAGATTAATTTAAAATTTAAAAACTTGGTTTTTTAAATAAACAAATTATAAAATAACTTTATTAATATTAATAAACGTTTTTAAAACTTTAAAAAATAATAATAATAAAAAAGCAATTAAAAAAACTTTACACTTTAAAATAACAGCTTTTAAATTAAATGAAATAAAACTATAAGTTTTAAATTTAGCAGTAATATTTTTAAACATTATTATTTATATATACGTTTTAAAAAACGTTAAATTTTTTTTTTTAAAATATAGGTTATATTTATATATAACGTGGTTTATAAACAAGTTGCTTATTTAAATAAGTTGCTTAGTTTTTTAACACTTACTTTATAAAGATATTTTTATACAAAATTTGTTTATACGTAAATATAATAATAAAGCTATAACTTTATTAATATAATTTTAATAAGCTTTAAACTTTTTTTTAATATTATTTAACGTTTATAGTTAAACGTAAAACTACGCTAAAATATAACATAATTTTTGTTTTCTAAATATTTAAAAGTTAAAATAAAATAGTAACTTATATATATATTTTTTAAGTTAAATTTATAAAAAAAAAAGTTTAAACCTTATTAAAGCTATATTAATAAAGTTATAGCTTTATTAACATAAATATTTTTTATATACAAAATGTATAAAAAAAACATTGTTAAGCTATATAAGCAACTTGTTTAAATAAATAACTTCTTTATAAACTACGTTATATAATTTTTTAATAAGCTAAAACATATTATATTTAAAATTTAAAGCTTATAAAATAAATAAACAAATATTAAAACTATAATAATATTATTTTTTTATAATAGCTTTTATAATTATTAAATGTAAAAAAACGTTTTATATTAATTAAATATAGTTTAATAATCTTATTAAAATGTTTAATTTGTTTTAAACTAAATTAATTAATAATTTAACTATTATTTAAAACTAACGCATTTTTTACTTAAACGGGTTACTTAATTAACCGGGTTACCTTAAAACCCATATAAAAATCGATATTTAATTTTTTAATAACTTTATAAACATTATAGCTATTAAAAAATTAAATATCGATTTTTATATGGGTTTTAAGGTAACCCGGTTAATTAAGTAACCCGTTTAAGTAAAAAATGCGTTAAGCTAAAAAATTAAGTTATATAATTATATAACGCATCTTACAAGCTAGTTTTACACACAAGCAAGTTTTGCACTTTTTTGGTATACTTTGTAAGCTAATTTTTTATTTAGAAATACTTACTTTACTTTTTAATAACTTTGCAAAAAAAGGTTATACAACAAAATAATTAATATTATTAAATTCGTAGTAAAATAGCAAATCTAATAGTATTTTCTTTTATTTTCTAACTATTTTATTTAAAGCGCTATTAAAAACTACGCTAAAATAATCTTTATAAATTTGTGTTTTAAAGCTATACGCCTAAATAAAATAGCTAAAAAATAAAAGAAAACATAATTAGATTTGTTATTTTATTACGAATTTAATAGTACTAATTATTGTGTTGTACAACCTTTTTTTGCAAAGTTATTAAAAAGTGGAGTAAGTACTTTTGTATGAAAAATTAGCTTATAAAGTATACTAAAAAAAATGCGAAACTTACTTGTATGCAAAACTAGTTTGTAAAATGCGTTATATAATTATAAAACATATATAAATAAAAAAACTTTTTAATAAAAAAAAATAGCTTTTTAATATATAGTTTTAAAAACGTTAATTTTATTAAAGTTATAAGCTTAACGTATATTATAAGCTAATTAACACTTTAAACAAATTAATAGTTTAGTTTAACATATTTTATACATTAATTTTTTTATAAAAAGTATTTATTTTACTTTATAATATATGTAATATAAATAATAAACAAACAAAAAGTTTTTATATATTAAAAACCTTTTTTATAAATAAATTACTTTTTATAAACTAAAACATTAGTTTTAGTTTACTTTTTTTAATTTACATAGTAATAATTAAATAGCTGTGCTGCTTGCAACATAGCCCTATAACTAAATCTTAGCCGCATATACACATACTAGTGTTAAATATAAAGAATATAAGCTTATTTAGTATATTAACTAAAGGGGTATTTAATAGCGGACTTATGTTAAAATAACAAGGGCCTTTATATAATTTTGCTTATAAACGCAGTTATTACTATATAAAACTTATATTTATATATTAATTAATATAATATATATAACCTAATTATATGTTATTATATATATTTAAAAATTAAAAGTTTTATTTTTATATTATATTATTAATTAAGTAGCCACTAATTTAATTAAGTAATTAATACATAAAAATTATATTATATTAAATTTTAAATTAAAAATATTATAGCTAAAGCAATTAATTATGTTTAAAATTAAAAAATATTTAAAAGCAGCAATATTAACATTAATTACAAAATCTTTTTTAACTGTAAACTATAAAACAATAAATTTAAAACTTTTATAAAGTATAACCAAAATAACAGCTATTAAAAAAAACGTTTATAATACGGATTTAAATAATTATAACGTTTAAATACGCAAATATATAAATTTAATAAAGTTTATTAACTAGTTAAAAAACTAAATATTTAAAACAATGTTTTAAAACTATAAAAACATTTTATTAAAACTTATAAACATATTAAATGTTTAATATAAAACGCTAAATATTATTAAAGCATATTTTAAAAATAGTTTTATGTATTAAGCATAACTAAATTATAAAATTTTTATTAGTAACAGTTTTAAAAAACTATTAAAAAACTTAAAAACTTAAGCAATAAAAAAAAAAAGTTAGCTATTATAATAAAGCATAAAGCTATTAATTTTATAAAGTTTTATAATATTGTTACAAACTTAAAAAAAGCTTTAAAAACTAGCTGTTTAAAATAAATTATAATGTTTAAACAAATTAATAAGCTAAGAATTAAAAAAAGAATTTTAAACTATATAAAAGTTATAACAAACTTTAAAAACAAAGCAAGCATTTAACTGCTAGTTTAAAACAAACTAATTAAAAAAAAATAATATAAAAAAAGCTTTTATATATATAATAACATTAAAAAAATTAGTAATTTTATTAAAATTAAAAACTTAAATAGTTAGTTTAAAGCAGCAAACAAAAGTAAAACATACGTTTTTTAAAAAAAAAAAATTGTAAAAACAAATATTAAGTTTTATAAACAAAAGATTTTATATAAACATAAATATAAATAATATAAAGTACAAGCTTTACATTTAAATTTATATGTTAAAAAAGTGTTAGTACGCTTTTTTAAAACATGTTTTTAAAAAGTTTATATTAAATTAAACTGTTTAAAAAATAGTTTAAAAGCTTTTAAAGTTAAACTTAAAGCTAATTAAAAAAATTAAACAAAATTAAAAAAAAAAAATAAAACAAAATAAGTTAAAAATTAAAATAAACTTAACTATTAAAAAAATTTGTTTAAATAGCTTTTATAATAAACAACAAAATAAAAACAATTTATAAATTAAAAAACTTAGCTATTTTTTAATTTAAAAACAATTATATATAACGTGGTTTATAAACAAGTTGCCCGGTTTTTTAGTAGTACTTTGTTATATAAAATAACTGTATATATATATACCCCACTTTAAATAACTTTTCGAAAAAAAACTCCGAAAAAATTTTGGACTTTTTTTTTAAAATATATAACTTAAAAAGTATTTTAAAACAAGTTAGTATAGCTTGCTAGCTATTTCTTTTAAGCTAGTTATGTTTAAAAAACAAAAAATATGTTAATTTAGCTTGGTTTTAAAATTTTAAGCTGTAATAAAATAGTTAAAAAATTAAAAAAAATATTTTTATATTTTTTATATATAATAATAAGCCTAAAATTTTAACTTTATATTTCTTTGATTTTTTTTCGATTTTTAAACATAATTTTTAATATTTTATGCGCAGATAAATATTATATAAAAATTTCCTTATAAGGTAGGTGTTAAAAAACCGGGCAACTTGTTTATAAACTATGTTATATTTAACAAAATTAATAAGTTTTTAAATTTTAAAAAAGCCAATTTTTATAATATAATATACGCAAAAAATAAAGATATTTTTATTAAAAGCTTTAAAAAAGTTAATATTTAAGTTTAAAAATTAAAAGTTTATTAATTTTATAATAATATGGTTTATAAACAAGTTGCCCAGTTTTATAATACTTACTTTATAAAAAGATTTTTATATAAAATTTGTTTATGCATAAAAATAACAATAAAGCTATAATTTTACTAATATAACTTTAATAAGCTTTAAACTTTTTTTATTATAAATTTAACTTTTATAATTAAACATAAAACTATATTAAAATATAATATAATTTTTGTTTTTTAAATATTTAAAAATAAAAATAAAAAAAGTTTAAAGCTTATTAAAGTTATATTAGTAAAGTTATAACTTTATTAACAAAAATACTTTTTATATATAAAATATACAAAAAAATACTGCTAAGCTAAATAAACAACTTATTTAAATAAACAACTTGTTTATAAGCTACGTTATAACTTATTGTTTAAATATAGCTATTAATTTAGTATTTTTATATATATTTAATAAGTTAAAATATTAATAAAATAATAAGCTATTTATTAACTTTTTTAATAAAAAAACAGCTTAATACTTTGTTGTTTATAAAACTAATTTAATTAGTTTATAATAAAAATTTTTTTTTTTGTTATTTAAAAAAACTGCTTGTTATATAAAGCATAACACGCTTAATTTCTATATAAAAAAACTTATTTTAATACCATTTTAAAATAAAATATTTAAAACTTAAAGTATTATAACACTTAATAGTTTTATTTTAAAAAGTAAAAATGTGTTAAACTTTTAATAGTAGTAATAAAATTAAAACTGCTTAATATAATACGTATAATATATTTAAAATTACTTAAAAAAAGCTAATAACAGCTAAAACACGTTTAATTATTAATTTTTACAATTTAAATAATTTAAAAAAAAATAAAAGTGCAAAATAATATATAATATTTATAACAAACTGCTTTTTTAACTTTATTTTTAATGACTATTTATATAATTAAATATATTTATTAATTAAAATTATATTTAGTTATTTAATTAAGCACTTAAAAAATTATTATAAAACTAAAGTGTTAACTATTAAATATAATGATAAAATATTTATAAATATAAATAATATATTAAATCTTGTTTAATATTTTTAAAATGTTTTTTTTTAATATTTAAACACTTAATAAAAGCGTTAAAAAATTAAAAAATATTATTAAAAATAAAGTAAAATTTATAAAAAATAAATTAAAACTATTATTTATTTATATAACTAAACTTTTAAATATTTATATAATTAAAAAACTTTATATAAAAAGTTTTATAATTATTTTTAAATATAAAACAGCATTATAAAAAAAAAAAAAATTTATATTATTTTATTTTAAAGTTTATAAATGTAAAGCTTTTATAATAATATTAAACGTATAACAAAAAACAAATAAAGAAAAAAACTTAATTTAAAAGCTTAAATTAGCTATTTAAAACTAATAAAATTGTTATAACTAAAAACGTTATCTTTAATAAAAACATTCCTTTTTTAAAAATTATTAACAAAAATTTTAAAGCTTTAGTTGCTAAAATTATTTATTAAATTTATATAAAAACTATTAAACAGTTTTTTATTAATTTTTATAAAAATTAAAAAGTGTACGTACTAATTAATTTTGTTAAAAAAAATAAAAGCTAAAAACAATATTAATAAAAATAAAGATTTAAAAATAAATTTGCTTATAAAAACTAATTACTTATAACAAATCCTATAAGCTAGTTTTGTATACAAGCAAGTTTTACACTTTAGCTTAGCGTACTTTATAAGCTAATTTATATGCAAAAGTACTTACTTTACTTTTTAATAACTTTGCAAAAAACTATTGTATAACAAAATAATTGGTACTATTAAATTTTTAATAAAATAACGAATTGAATAATATTTTCTTTTATTTTTTAGCTATTTTATTTAAAGCGTTATTAAAAACTACGCTAAAATAATTTTTGCAAATTTGTTTTTTAAAGCTATATGCTTAAATAAAATAATTAAAAAGAAAAAAAAATACTGTTAAATTTGTCATTTTATTGTAAATTTAATAGTACTAATTATTTTGTTATACAATGTTTTTTTTGCAAAGTTATTAAAAAGTAAAATAAGTACCCCCGCATATAAATTAGCTTATAAGGTACGCTAAACCAAAGTGCAAAATTTGCTTGTGTATAAAATTAGCTTATAAAATGCGTTAAACTAAAACAATTTTTGTTTTATATTTAACTTTTTTTAAATTTTTTAACTACTATGCTTTTTTTAGCGCTATAATTAAAAAAGCTAGTAAAAAAAATTTTTTAATAAAATTATTATATAACTTTTTTTAAAATTATAATATATAAAAGTTGCTAAAAAGTTATATTTAATATAAAATGTTTAATAACTATAAAATTATAATATAGCATGCTAATAAACAAAGTTAATAAAGCTAAATTTTTAAAAAAACTTTTAAACTATTTTAATAGCAAACTAAAATTTTATTAAAACAAAAGGCTTACATTTTTTATATTGCTAAAAATATTTTGCAAAAAAATTTTTAAGCTTTTAAATTTAGCTTACAAAATGCTACAGCTTTTTTAGCGTTAAACATACTTAAATTTAGCTTATAAAATACATTAATTTTTTTAGCATTAAACATTTTAAAATTTAATTTATAAAATGCTTTAACTTTTTTAAACTAAATTTAAAATTTATTATTAAAACTATTTATTATTTTTAAATAAAATAAAGCTTTAAATATTTATTTTATAAAAAAGCATTTTAAGCAAACTAAAAAATTATATTTTTAAAACTATAAAAACATAAATATATAAAAAAAAGTTAACATATATATTATTTATAAAAAGCTAACTTTAAACTACATATTAATATATGTTTATAACATTAAAAAGCATAATTATTACTAAAAATATAAAACTAAGCTTATTATATAAAAAAACTAATAGCTTATTAATAAAAAAAAAAATTTACATATTAATTTTAGCAAACCAATTTTTTTAAACTTTAATAGTTATTACAGCTAAGTTTAACTTTAAATTAAAACAATATAATATAATAAACGTATTTATAAACGTTAAACTTAATAAAAAAATATATATATATATATGTTTTTAAAATATTATAAACTATAAATTTTATTTTAATTATTTTAAAAGCTATATAGTTTTAAAAAGTTTTTGTTGCTATAACAACGCAAGCTTATTTAATTTTTAAAATTTATAAGCTATTAAGCTGTTTTTTATAAGTTATTATTACGAACTAACAAAAAAACGGCTTAAAAAAAAAACTTAGCGCAGTTATAACCCAAACAAAAAGCTAAACCAAAAAACAAGCTACAGCTAATTATAAGCGCTAAAGATTACATAATAAATAATAAAATAGTTATACTTTTTAAATATTTAAAATAGCAAAATAGTTATGCTATTTAAGTATTTAAAAAAATATATAAAAAAAAAATACTATAAAAACGTAAAAAGTTTTTTTTTACTTTATTGTTTAATTTAAGCTTATAATTAAGTTTTTAAAATTAATTATAAAAACAAAAAAACTTTTAATAATAACTTAATATACATATTTAATATTTTTTATATTATTATTTATTAAGTGTTATAACTTTTTTAGTTATATAAACTATATAATATTTAATATTTATAAATAAACTACTTTATATAAAAGCTTATTACTTATAAAAATAAAAATAATTTTTATATTTTAAATAGTTAACTTATTTAGTATTATATAATATTATATAAATATAAAACAAAATAGTAAACTTTATAAAATTAATTTAAAAAGCAGTATATATTGCTTTAAGTTAATTATAAACAAAAATTAACTAATTTAAATTAATAAATTAATAGTTTAATAAAGAAGTCATTAATATAATATATATATACTAATAACTTAAAAACTAAATTAATAATATATTTAAAATTAAAAAATATAAACTTAACAAATTAATTAAGTTTAAAAGATTTTAAAAACATTTTAAAAAATTTTTAATTTAAATTAAAACATATGTTAAGCATTATAAAAAAGTTTTTTATGTAACAAAATTTTTTATAAAAAATGCACTAAAATAGTTTAAGCCAAAAATAAAAAAGTATATAAAAACAAACAAAAATAATTAAAGCATTAAAATAAAAAATATATTTAAAATATAAAAAGATTTGCTAAAGCTTTAATAAATATATATAAAAACTTAAAAAAAAATAATAAACTAAACAACAGCTGTTAAAAATTAAACAAACTAAACTAATATTATAAACTTTATAAAGCAACAATAATATTTTAATAACAATTTTTTATAAAAACTTAAAAATTTAATTTAAAATAAGCTTTATAAAAACAATTAATGAAAAAACTTTAAAAAATATATAGCTAAAGCAATTAAAATTAATAACTAATTATTTAAAAAATAATAATAATAAAAAAAAACAAAAAATAAACTTTATAACTAATATAAACCATAATAATAAAAATATATTTAAAACTAATAAAATTTAAACAAAATAAACTATTAAATAATAATAATAAACAAAATATATTTATATATTAGAAAAACAGTATAACATATAATACGGGCATTTTGTGCACACAAGCATTTTACGCACTTTTTTGCATTTTTATACGTAAAACTATAATAATTTAACTAAAACTAAAAAAATTAATTAAAATTAATTAAAATTGCTTTTGCTAAATATTTCTGTTTTATTTTGGCATGTATAAGCATTATATTCTAGTTTGCTGCATATTTTACAACGTTATATTTGTGCTGCACTTTTTTTTATATAACAATTACTTAACTACACTTTATTATTTATTTGTTTTTTAACAGCTTTTTAAATCTTTTAATTTTGTTTTTTTTATATAATAAATAATCTTTTTGTTTAAATCTGTTTGTTTTTTATATAGCAACGTTAGCTTATTTCTTAATTTGCTTTTTAAAATTTAGCTATTTTAGTTTATAATAATATAACTTAATGCTTTAACATGTTTGTTTTTTTTGCAATTAAATTAATTATGTTTAAAACAGCTATTAAAAAACTATTTTAATATTATATAACTTTGTTTTTAATATATTTAACTTATAATTTAGCATTTTTTGTATTATATAATATTTTTAACTTTTAAATTAAAAGTTTAATAAACAACTATAAAAATGTTTTTTTTAAATTTTTTAGCAGAAATTAAAAAATAATATATATTAAATTATATAAAACAAAGCTAGCTTTTTTAAAGCTTTTTTAAATATTATGTTTAATTATTAAAACGTTGTATACGCAACAAAATAATTTAAAAAAAAAATTTTTTTTAATATAAATAATATATATTTAAACTAATTTATTAATTTTTTTGTTATACAACTGTTTTAAAAAATTAAAACATTTAATATTAAAAAGCTAAAGTTAATATAATAAATAAAAAAGCATACAAAATATAATAATATTATATTATTTAGCATATAATTTAAATTTAATAAAGTAATAGCTTTTATAACTGTTTAAAATTAAAAAATAAAAAACATTTTTTATATAATTAGCTAACGCATCCCCCAATTGACTTGGCCACCCAATTGAATGGGCCACCCTTAGAACCCATACAAAAATCGTTTATGCTTTATCACGTGACTATTTAA
>MU377256.1:0-44917 GCA_022495195.1 Xylaria digitata
TAATTATTTTATTGTACGACCCTTTTTCGCGAAGTTATAATAAAGTGGAGTAAGTACCCCTGTATATAGATTAGCCTACAGGGTACGCCAAGCCAGAGTGCGAAACTTGCTTGTGTGCGAAACTAGCTTGTGGGATGCGTTATATAGTTAAACAAAAAAGCAATTTAGCTTTTAATAAAAAAATGTTTAAATATATATTACTGTTAAAAAAGCTAAGTTTTTTAGCTTAAATTATAAAACTAAATATAAGCTTTGCTGTTTTTATATAAGCAAAGTTTATAAGCAATTTTTTAAAAAATTATTTAAACAGTATAAAAAAATTAGCAAAATATATAAAAAACATGCTTAATATTTGCTTTATATATAAAAAGCTATAAAAAAATTATTAATATTGTATATATAATTAATTAAAATTGTTTAAAACAATAAATATTACTTTGTTTTTTAATTTAAAAAATAGCAAGTTAATTATTAGCTATATAATCTTTATATATAAAAATTTTATTATATAGCATTTTAAACTACAAACTGTTATAGCGCGCAATTTTATTAAAAGTAAATATATTGCTATAAATAAAGCTGCTAAAGATTTGGCTTAGTTATACAATTTTTTAATAAAGTTAAATTATATGCTTAAAAAGCTTATTATTTTATTAGCAAATAATATTAGCGCAATAAATTAGTTAAAACTTAATGCTATAAATAAATAAAAAAAGCATATTTGTATTATTTATTATTATATTAATTAAAAAATAACTAATAAAAATATTAAATTAGTATATATAAAATTAAAAAATAATTTTATAAATAACTTTATAAAGCAGCTTAATATAAAAAGCTATAAAAAAACGCTAAAAAAGTAAAAAAGTTAAGCTTTATTACAACTTTTTATAACTAAGTAGTTAATTTTTAAAAAATATTTATTAACTAGTTAAACAAAAAAAACAATATTTATTATTAAAACATAATTTATAATTATTTTTTTTTTAAAAACTTTTATTTTTTAACTGTTTTAAAACTTAGTTATTTTTTATAAAATTATTATTTATTTTTAATTATTTTAAACTAGTTAGCTTATTATAAATTTGTTTAAAAAATAAAAAGTTTAAGTTTAAGTTTAAAGTTTATTTAAGTATTAGCTTAAGTTTTAATGTTATTAATATTTTTTTTTAATAAAATAAATTTTTTATTTATTTTATTATATATATACTTTTTTATATATTAATATTTTATATATTTTTATATATATTTATAATTTTAGCAAAAATTATATATAAACGCCAAATTTTATATAAATTAAATAAAGCATACAAGTTAAAAAAAATAAGTTTTAAAAAAGTAAAAGCTATAAAAGTATATGTAGGCAGTATATGTAAAACAAGCTAAATAGCTTAATAATATAACAATATATTAATTGTTTTAGCTGTTTTTTATATTATAAATGTTTAAATTTTAATACAAATATTTTAAAATGTTTTTTTATATATTTTTTATTTAAGCTATTTATTTAAAAAAAAAGTGTTAGCAATAGCTATTATATAAATAAATAGCACTGTATAGCTTATAAAAACTAGGACTATTAATTTATTGTAAATATAGTTTATAATAAAAACTGGTTGCTAAGGTTAAAGTAGGTTTTATACTGCGCACACCCACCTTTAGTAAGCAAAATACTTTTATTTCCCAAACTTACTACTTTTTTCCCACAGTTAGCTACGCAGATCAAAAAATACAGTATTGTTCTACCAATATTACAGTAATCAGTTTCACAGGTATTTATATTTAGCACTTAAGCAGTATACAGTAGTTTAAAAATGAACTAATACATTCTGGATACTTATTAAATCCCTAGTCTGACCCATAATAACAGGGAAGGCACAGGGGTACCTAACCCAATCTTATTACCTGAGAGCTCCCTGTTTTGCTATCGGCAGGGGTCTAACGATAGCCCATTTAAGTACCTAGGTAAACATATAGTGACTTCATCGTCAACTTCTTGCTCAGCATCGATCACCGACGCCAATATAATATTCCCACCTGGCCAACATGTTACCACCTATAGATGGCGACGTTCTGAAAACTAATCCCCGATTCGAAAAGCTCTACAACACCATCACTACCTCAATACTCAGCTCGGATGGTTCTACCAAGATCGATCCGTCCGCTAAACAGCGCGATGCAGTGCGTCAAGTATGTCTTCATATACTTCTCCTTTTTCTCTTCGTCCCTTCACAATCACTCCGTATCCCATCAGACATATCCAAGTCGTATCACTAACTGACTTTGTGCCAATCGTACCAGAAACTCAAGGCATACCGCCTAAAAGCAGCGCGGGTCCATCTCCTCCGCACCGCTATTTCAACCGCCGGTCAAGCGACGGCAACAACACCACAACCAAGCAAGCAAGAAGAAGACAAAGAACAGCAGCAGCAGCAACAGCTAAAACAACCAAAACAATATCAACATCGACGCTCCAAGTCTCGTCTGCAATCACAAGCGTCACAAGCTCAAACCCAAACACAACAGACACCCGAGACACCAGCATTACCTCCCGACCTCGTCGAGCTTCTATTCTTGATCCCGGCCTTCCTAAACAATGCCTCAACCCTGCCCCCCTCATCCGTCTCTCTCCTACTTACCAGCCCACCATTTACCTCTCTACCCGCATTGTTTCCGGATCTCGTTGCTCTCGTATCAGCCCGCCTCGCCGCCCAAGCAAAGACTCTCGCCCGCGTGCTCAGTCCAAGTACGAACGCCTCGTACATTCACCGCGTCATCCCATCCCTACCCTCGATAGCAACCACTCTCATCTCAGACCTCGAAGCCGAGAAGACGGCCCTCTCCCGCGCCAGGCTAACCGCCACCGCCTCCCTGACTCGCCATCTCGCCCAACACGTCGAAGCCTCGACCCTCTTGATCCGCGCTCTGGAAGTCAAACACGACCTCGTTGCCACATCCACCGAACTGCGCGCCGCCGAAGCCTACCAAGACGCGCAATCCTGGGCCATCGCTACCGAGGCCCTCCTCTGGGAAACGAGACACCTGGCCTACCCGCCCGAAGCGAGGGCCGCACTGGTTCATTACCGCCAGCATCTCAAAGACGCCGGTCGTCGACTTGAAGACGCCACGCGTGTGCGGGAGGTCGAGCTCGCCGACTACGGTGTCGACGTCCCCAGACGAGATTCGCTAGTCGGCGGCCGGCCGCGGAGAAGGGGGACCGTGGACGAGAATAAAGAGCGCACGATGCGGGAAATGGCACGTGTGTGGCGCGAGATGGAAACGAGATTGCAGGAAATCCAGGGGGATCTAAATCGCTTGCGATAAGCCTAGATATTCAAAGCCAGGGAAGACGTTGACAGCAGATGTTATTGACTTGGCGTCGAAAGATACGGACGTTGTTTGTCTAAACCATCTGGCATATAGTTTCTAGCTCTGCCACTTGGTGAACCCCTAGCATCCAATGGCATCCCATTCAATCGTGGCCTGCACCTACTGTCGATGCAGGAGACGGGATAGAAGAGATCCATCCCTGTCTCCGACCTCGGATGTTCACAGGCAACGACGATGACAATGAGGGACTTTACCGGCTTCAGGGAAATGTCCTGAGGCGCGGGCCCCGCTACATAGTCAACGTGCTACCGAAAAGTCCTCATCTAATAATTGACCTCGGTGAGCTTGGTGCTCAGGAAGCTCATTGTTAATAAGGGCTTGCTTGTCTCTATGGCACATCATGAAATACAATATCAGACAGAGCCATCTAGGTAAACTCAAGAAGGAAGGTGGAGTTTGAGGTATCAATCGCTGTCTATCTATCTACCGGGTGATTTTTTTCCCCCCAATCTGTCCATCTATCCGAGAGAAAGAGAGAGGAAAACAAACATCCAAGTACGTGCAAGATATGGAGAGTAAAAAAGGCCGGTGGACGGCGCCTTTTTACTATGCTACATTATCCATAACACATAAGCCCATTACGCCAAAGCCAAATTTCGACAATGCGTCATGGTATAGTCAGTCCGCCCTTATGATACTTTTTTTCCTTCCTCATATGGCAATGAAGAAAAAAAAAGACAGTGCCTCCATAGTCCCGTAAAAATCGTACAGATGTTTGTTTTGTGTTTTACTTTTGACAAGAACAGATTATATCTGCTTCTCTTAACCTTTGACCTTGTAGATGGCCTCGGCGAGACGGCCGACGTTGTCACTCGTGATACCAGCTACGCTGATGCGGCCGTCCTTGGTGGCGTAGACGCTGTGCTCCTTGGCCAGCTTCTCCATGCTCGCGGCGTCGAGGCCGGTGTAGGCGAACATGCCGATCTGCGAGGTGATGTGGCTCCAATCGTGGCTGCTGCCCAGCTTCTCGAGGTTGTCCTTGAGCAGGGCGCGCATGGTGATGATGCGGTCGGCCATCTCCTTGACCTCGCCTAGCCACTGCTGGTACAGAGCCGGGGTGTTGAGGATCTCCGAGGCCACACGGGCACCGTGGATCGGGGGGTTTGAGTACAGGGGACGCACGAGGATCTTGATCTGCGAATCGAGACGCTTCTTCTCCTCGGCCGAGGCGCCGACGATCGAGAAGGCGCCTACACGCTCACCATAGAGACCCTAGGTGCCGACACCGTTTAGCCATGTTACGCCACGGAGATGGAGAAAATGGTGAGTATGGGAAGAAACGATGCCTGACTTACCATGTTCTTGGCGAAACTCTGGGCAAGGCAGACGTCGTGGCCCTGCTCGATGAAGTGGCGCAGAGCAAAGGCATCCTTGTCGGTGTCACCACTGGCGAAACCCTGGTACGCCATGTCGAAGAAGGCGTAGTGGCCCTGCTCCTTGACGACCTGGCTGATCTCCTTCCATTGCTCCTGGGTGGGATCGACACCGGTGGGGTTGTGGGCACAGGCGTGGAACAAGAAGATACTACCCTTGGGGGCGGCCTTGATGTCGGCGACCATGCCATCGAAGTCGAGGCCGATGGTGTTCTTGTCGTAGTAGCGATACTGCTGAACCTTGAGGCCGGCGTCGTTGAAGACAGCCTTATGGTTGGCCCACGAGGGGTTGGGGATGTAGATAGTCTTATCGCCGGGGTAGAAGCGCTCGAGGAAGGCGGCGCCGATGCGCAGAGCGCCGGTACCGGAGATGGATTGGGTGATAGCAAGGCGGTCGAGGGCGGAGGAGTCCTTGCCGTAGGCGAGAACGGCGGCGGCCTTGGTGAACTCGGGGACGCCGGTGATGCCGGCGTATTCCTTGTTCAGCTTAGCCTTGACAACATTGTCCTCGGCGGTTCGGACCGACGGTAGGACATAAGGCTTGCCCTTGTCATCGCGGTAGGCTCCAACACCTGGCCAACAGCAAAAAAATGATGGTTTAGTCGCGTGGGGAGTGGTGGGGGAGGGGTGACAGGCGAGGCGCATCGACGGATAGACATACCGAGGTTGATCTTCTTCTCGAAGCTATCGGCCTTGAAGGCTTCGGTGATACCTATATAGTAACTAGGTATTAGATGGATATTCTAAACGTGGTGTAGAGAGACCCGGGAGCCCCATTGACGGAACAACATCGATGAAAGACATACCGAGAATGGCCTGAATTGGACAAGCAAATGTTCCGTCAGCAATTGGCTTCGGGGCACAAACACAACATGATATAGAATATATAGCAGGGCATTGAATCGACTCACATCCTAGAAACCCGCGAGAACGGATGATGTTAGCAATCATATTTTTCCACTTCTTCCCACGACCATTATCATGGGTCGATAAATGACAAGCAACAGAGACATACCGGTGGACCCTGAGGCACGTTGGCCCAGGTGGAGCCAGCTCTAGCAGCTTGCAAGCCGAAGACGGAGGCTCGACGAACAGCTCCAGCCTGGCGAGAGGCAATTCGCAGTGTGGATAGCATGGTTGGATGGTGACGATGGGGGGGATTAGAGAATAAAGAGAGGGAGAGGGAAAGAGAAAGGAAGGAAATAAAACAAGGAGAGGAGGAAGTAGGTATGTACTAGTAGGTATAGAAAGTGTGTGTGAGTGAGGAGGGGAATGTTGAAGGGGACGTTGGTGGAGAGCTGGGTGGATGGATGGATGAATGGATGGCCTCACCTTGTGTAGCTTGTGTGGTAGTTCGCGTCTGTGTACCGACTGTAGTAAATACAAATATGTGTGTACATCAGATGTACACATTACACGTACCTGCTGTGCAGCTTGAAAAATAAATAAGCAAAAAAAAAAAAAAGAAAAAAAAAAAGAAGAGACCCTAGACTACTACTACGCCGTAGCTAAGCTCCTTGAACCAGCACAAAGCAAGCAATTGTCCCGAGGCGACCGGCGGCTTGCATATACCACCAAGGTATGTACTATGTCCCACCTAAGTACCAGGTACGAACTAATGTAGGTCGTCTACAGGTTAGATACCTTTGAATCCACGTCATAGTCGTGCCATTTACAAGTATAAATCAGTCACTATACTGTCTATACGCTAACCACAGCTGTGGCCCAGCCTAGACCCTAAAACTACTAGGGTCAAGCCATCCCCAGACTGCTAACTGTTTAGTAGTGTGGTGTAATGCTACTTAACGTTGTAAAAAAAAAAGCAAGCTAAATTCAGATTATGTAAAGCTAAGTATAGTGGCAAGAAGTTAGTGTACCTAGGTACGTAGGAGTGCTTTATCGCTTGTTCAAGTTCTCATGACTAATCCTTTTACAACATTAACCTTCAAGTAATGTTAGACTGATTGCAAGTCTAGAATCTCTTACATAGTAGTTATTCATCTGATTCTTGATTTATCGATGTATTATGTTGAGGGAATTTCATCCTTACCTCTCCTGCGTAAAATCCTCTCAGCTACCCTGCCAAGCCTACTTGGCTTCCGACAGATACCGATGTCATCATGTCAAAACACCAGATGGCAGATGGCAGATGACAGATCTCATACACTACACCAGGATCCCCTTCACCGATACGCGGGCCCATGATACCTGACTGGTTAAAAGAGGTAAATTTACTGTACGCATAGCTACTACAGTAACTACTGCGTCAACTACTACAGTAGTGAATCCACCCTCCATCCCATCTTGTATCTTGACAAGACGGGCGAAGACGGGCGAAGGGAAGTCTAACCTGAATCGTCGTGCTAGCCCATTCCTTCTCAACCTTCGCTCGATGGGACTTTGTAAGTCAGTCAGCCAGTCAATCTATCCATCTACCAGCCCTTATTCCTTTTCTTTTTTCAACGATGTCGCCCATTATTACGTATACAATAGTGTACAATCTAGCAAGGTAGTGTACAGTGCAGCGACTCCAAGGTATATTATACCCATTCCTACCTACGCGCGCGTTTTGTGAATTGGAGCTGCATGTATGCCCCCCTCATTGGTGCGCTCATAAAACACATCGAAATACATACCGCGGTGCCACGGCCATAGCCAACATACGGCGCCTATATTAACATCAATCCAGACTCGCATTCATCAACCCTGCACATCACATCACATTTGTCACGCGCCTCTCATCCCTATTGAGCAATGCTTTATAGATACGTCCATCGGGCCTTCGATTTCATTCACAACTAGAGTAGATAATGGTCCTAATGAAATTGGCTTGAGGCTGGCCGAGTTCATACTTTGGGCTACATTTCCTAATTCGTGTTCGCGCTACAACCAACAATGCACCGACTGATCCGCATTGTTTTGCTGGCTAGAAGTATATATAAACCTCCATGCACAACAAATATAAACCCTAATACTCGATAACAATCGTGTAGATCGAGGTGGCGTTCTGATGGAGCTAGGAACCATACCACAGCTACCATACTTCTGTTCAATAGTCTTATGACATGATATGATACCGCCCCTCTCTAATATATGTGAACTCTACAGCTTTTCCGGGCTCGTCGTAGAATCCAAACTACATAAACTACTGAGAAGGGTAGGCAATTCTCCAGGTCGCTCAGCTCGATATTCTAGCTGGCCGGTGAGATAGAGGCTTCCTTGGTTATGAAATCACGGGAAACACGATATAAGGCGGCAGAGATTGCAAGGCAAACGAATATGTCTTTGTGATGGGCTATGCGCAAGCCAGGTATGACCGAAACATGAAAGCACTGATCATCAATAGAGACAGGATGATATCCAACGCCTACAAAAGAATTTCTCAAGGAAACGGGTATAGTATAATGACAGAAGATTTCACTCCAATGACCCAAACCCAAAACCCCTCTCTCCGTTATCCTCCAATTTCCATATTCCCGAAACGGGTTCTAATACGCCCTCCCAATCCTGCCTTTGTTCGCGCTAGTATGAACACGAGCACCCCTACTCATTCCGGATCCCGTATCCGACACGCCATTCCTCCCGTCAAGGCTAGTCATACCCCACTGTTCCGGATCCATCGCTCGTCCCCCCACTGCGCCAGGCCTCGTCGGACTAGTGTGATATCCCGGACGACGAGGCGGCGCAGGCCAGCGCCGTCCCTTCGCAGGCGGTGTATCGACCACGACATGCACGGCGCCACGGAGCGCACTGTGGTACGTCGTCGCGACGGAATGGGCGCTACCCGTGGTGGGAGGCCGGATCGGGGGTGGGAAGAGTTCTTCGCCGGCGTCGGGATACAGGCACTGCCGTCGTTGGCTACGTCGCTGGCGCCTGCGGATGACTAGTTGGCGGAGCACGATTGAGAGCAATACCACGGACACCATCGCCGAGATGATAATGGCGAGGATCTTGAGAACGGGGGCCGCCACCTTTTCGGCGGATGGAGGCGTGGTGGGGGATGTTGGGCTTGGTAACGGTATGCTGGGGTTTATTATGGTTATGAATGTTTGGGATGATACATCAAGTGATGGAGGCCGTGCTGCGTTGTGATTTGCTGTTGTCGTTGTCGTTGCCCGACTTGAAGATGACCGATCGCCGGTTACGTGGGATGTTGGTGCCTTTGGTGTTACAATTGAGAGTATACTACTAGTAGGGGAAGGCGATAGTATGTTGCTAGTAGGCTGGGATACTATGCTTAGTATGGCTGAGGATGTTACGCTGTTGATTGAGAGTGATGGTCGCGTATTGCTACTTGTATGGGATGCCGAGGTTCTCGATGTGAAAGTCGAGGATAAAATGCTAGTCGAAGGCGACGATGGGACAGGTATCGGGATGGGCGGTGGGTTGAATACAGACCCTCCCGTGAGAGAAGATTCGGCAGGCAAGCTAGAAGGAGCCGTTATCGGCACCCCTATTATACTCGCCGAGAATGATATGAATGTAGATGAGAACGGGCTAGATGAATCAGATGGGGATATCGCCGAAGTGAGAAAAGCCGGCGAGAACGATGTTGAGCTAATAGTAGTCGTTGCTAGAGGTGGAGACGAAGGCAACGGTGAAGATGACGATAACAATAGGTCTAAAGGTGTGGAGGGGGCTGCTGAGCTAGTAGGCACCGCTGCGCTGCCATTGATGAATAACATCCAAGTCAATGTATAGTGGATAGAAGTCCATGTGTCTGCCATGCTGTCTCTTGTCTCGGGTCATCGCCTTACGGTCGACCTACGCACCGGGAAACGGAGGGTTCAAGGAGGAATTAAGGGTGCCTATTTGATAGTAGCGAATACCGCAGCGGCTGCACTTTTCATATCTTTGCGATGTCTCGTGAATAGTACACGACGTTAATGGGCTCCGGAGTAAAACTTGTGCCCATTATCGAATAGAGTACAGGTTTTTCGACGAGCGAACAGAGCCCGTGAATGACTCCGGCTGCGATGGGTGTGTACAAGCTTCCTCTGTGACGCTCGCACGTTGCTTGCCTATTGGTGCGGTTGAAATTTTGGTGGTTGGAGAATCTCCCCCGATTCTAAGGGTGTGTCTAGGAGACAGCCGGCGAGAGAAGTAGAAGCCGAAAATTGTTTAACACGGAATATGTGAGCGCAACGGGAAATGCGCGTAGTTTCAACGGTACCGTCGCCTAGTCCCGGGAATGCGAAGTTGTCGAATACTAGAAACTCACAACATGGTGTTTTTGTCTCGAACGCAGTAATGCCATCCGGCAAGCCGGGAAAGACCTGGGTATAAAAACATCCCCAAAACTGCTGCTCGATTTACTACTACGCGGTATCGGAAAATCCGACTCCTCGTTATTTATTATTCCGCTCCATACTGGATGGCTAGACGGGTTGGAATTAGCGTGTCGGTTGATGAATTCGAGCGGGGCAGTTTGGTGATCATCGATTTGCGTGACCGGCCAGTTTTGGCTGCCGGCAATATTCAACGCTGCCTACACGTGGATGAGGATGGGTAAACATATTGGACGGTATATGCGGCGCGGGAGAATAATGTAACGCCACCCTCTCCTATAGTGGGATGCTTGCCAACACAAGGGCAAATTGCTCCGTCTCCTCACGGATCTGTGTGTCTCTATATGATGAATAGGTAGTATAATAATATTATTATCTGTGTTATGTTTATAGATGTACGCTAGCACCAAGTATGAGGTCTAAATGAAACATCACTAATTCATATCGGCCGAATGTGCATATGTGGATAGTGCATATCTCTCGTCTAATAATCACTATCAGGTAAATCGTGTGAACTTGGTTGACAGGCAGTAAGCTTGTCTCTGTGAAATAATCAGTTAAATCAACATCCTTTGCCTCGTATGATAAGATAATGTAACTGTCATCCTTTCATTCGGAGTGCACTACACATGCGCTTCGCTTTTACGGCGTAGCGTCGAATTAGGTGTTGTGAGACTCCCTTCGATACGAAAATGTGGGAACCGTTTTTTTGGGCGAACGCTGCAGAGAGAATGCGTTGATGACCGCAATAGATATCGAAGTCTCACACGGCAGGACATTGGACTAAGGGAGCCGAAAATGAAATATACTAGAAAGGGGGGTAGATTAGATCAAATTTCTACGTTCTGTAGCCTTACGTGATTATCGTGAGCATGAGCCACCTCTCGGCCAGATAGCCTTTACCGAGCCGGTTATCGCCGTATATGATCTTGTGATGCTGATCATAGGGATCAGCAATGCAGTCGACAATAGCCCCGGGCTCGAAGGCGGTAACGTCCGCGTTTGGGTCCACAATAACAGACGTCCATTGGAATTAAGCAAGGTGTAATGCATTGCCTTAGTCTCTCTAATATCTATAGCCGATCCGTACGTTCTAATACGGGAGCTCGGGCTCAGCCAGATAGAGTATTACCTTCTATGAGTTAGGGCTAGTTCCGCATCTCCCGTTGAGGACCCTGATGGGCCGGATATCATGCAATGTTCTCACACAATTCTAGCGAGAGCCTACTTATGCCTTTGTAGACAATCCTAGGGCCTATCTAACCGCTACGTCTCATGTTATCTTTATATCTATAATTTGGAAAGAGGGAGGTTTGAAATGGATCCGATGACACACAGTAGCTTGCGCTCCTAATTTTAAGCTGCTAGGGAGCTATCCCAAGTTGTGTCACGTATGGAATGGGGCCAAAACGTTAACTATTGGTGACAATGAGTCAATGCATGAGTATGAAAAGCGCTCTGCCAACGATAGATAAACCTGCTGGTGGATCGCGCGCACCAAGACGGGATAAGGCTACGTATAAAAATTATAAGAGCTTTCGAAGCACTTGGTGCCCTATGACTCTTTCAGATTAGATTAGGGACTAAGCACCCGCACTATCTCGGTGTTGATTCGCGGAAACTTGTCTTGGAATCATACTACACGTTAGACTAGAGATACTTAACGGCAGAGGTGATTTTATCATAGTTCATTTCAAGTCATTAAGGACCTCCGCCAGTTCATATAGAATAACGAACCTAGTTCCCATAGAGCAACAACTCTCCAAGCGCGATAGACCGACTTCAGAGCATTTTATAATACCATTATATCGTTAGAGGCGGGGGGAGAGCATAATTATCATGCTGCCCCCCGCCTAGTCTTGAATGCCTTTAAGAGAATTAGGCTCGCGAAGAGGCTGCCACACGTAGGCGACAAAGCACTTTGTAAATTGTGCTTGAATATGAGTGTCAGGTGCTCAGGGGTAACTACTATCAACACATGGCCAATCTGTGGGATTTTCCTATATTACCAGTGGGTTGCTTGTTTTGCTCGTTGCTCGAGCAGTGCATTCGAGCGCCAACAGCTGTAAAAGATACCTTAGACTTTGCAGACGACTTAGCGATAGCGGGGATAGACGAAGATGAAGCAGCGCAACTTTTAATAAAGCCCGTGCTTTATGTGGAATCGCGTCTTCCTACAAGAGTGTTGGATATAGATCAAGTCCGTCTGATAAGGCAACTTCGGCTTCTACATACGGATTATATTCCCGGGAAGTACGCGCATTGAGCCACAGCCGGGGCGGGCACCTGCCAGTGGAGACTGTCAAATCAAATTTGAATGCGAGATGTACTGCATTCCCAATTTCAGAATTACCGCCAACTTTCTGGGACGCAATATCCGTTGCTATACAGATTGATATACGATATATCTGGATTGGCAGCTTGTGTATTGTGCAGGACGACCCAGACGACTGGAGGAGGGGGGCAGCAGCAATACGAGATGTGTATCTCTGTTCATATCTTACAATAGCTGTTACACGAGCAGATAACAGTGAGGCCGAATATTAATACATGAGTGTGACGAAAAAGGATGCCTACCCAGTCGGACTCTGGACTCACTATTACGCAACATACTAGCTTATAGCTCTCGGCCACCGCAGACGTGGTGGTAGGCATTCTCAGATTACTTAAGCTTCTGTCTTACTTTTCAAACGGACAAGTTAATTGCGATTAGCGGATTGGTGCAGAAACTTAAATATCGGCTACATTTAACTTATATGAAAGGAGTATGGAAATAGTCCCGACATTCTAGCGTATTATAGTCAGCACGTACTGAGGGCCTGAAATATCTACCATTGGTTGGAGCTCCGTCTTGGAGCTGGGCGAGTCGAAAGGGGCCTATCAATTTCATGCAGCTCTATGATTACGAATCTGTTGCTAATTCCACGATCCATGAAACGGATGTAATATCGTCTTCTAGCTCGCTCTTTGTTCGTAGAGGGATCCGGCAATGGACTAGACATCTTTCCCACCTAAGCCGGACTACCTCGCAACTAAATATAGAGTAATCTAAAGCCGCGGAAGTGAAGTCATTTGATGGATAATACTAGACACCGAAGTTGAATCCCAGAACGATTTCTCTGATCCATTCTGGGTGTTAATTAGTAGCAAAAGGCTCTCACACACATGAAGAAACGAAAAGTAGCTCTACAACGGTGAGTGCAAATACGCTCCTCAATAAAATATACTTTGCCTCAGATGAGCTGGGGGAAGGGATTAAGAAAAATCATTAATTATAGTTAATAAATAAACACAGCCATCACGAGATAGGGCAAAGACACTACTTTCCCCCCGTCAAAGAGGACAGGACGAGAACGGTTTGTATAAAAGAGTGGGTATTAGCTCTACTGAATGTGCTCGGCATTTTGATTCTAGTAATAAGAGTGTGCTCATTTTTTGAAACAGTGAGGCAGCACGAAAAGCAATAGAGAGATTTGAACACCACGGAGCAAACTGAGCCTCCATTTCACGCAATGAGTAGTATAAAGCCTCGTTGAGTAGCCGATTCGTTCTAGAACCTTCCGAGTATTCAGGTGTCTGAAATGTAATCACGAACGTAACGGCTATATATGTGCCATCTAATGTTAACTTTACCTAGATCTCCGGGCGTGGTAGCAATGGCAGCGTATTGATGTTGTAGAATGTATGGAGTATGTGACATGAGGAATCTACTGGGAGGGGTAATAGAGTCACCCCCTCGTGTCTGCCTAACAGGGGTTGAAAGGAGGGTTAATTGGTTTACCAAGTTAGAGTCTGATATATCAGACTCTACGGTCATGGTACGTAACCTCTTGATATACGTGGATATAGATTAGCTGAGAGAGTCCAGGACTAAGCTGCCCACGAAAAAACGATTGTTCTTCGCAGTCAAGCTAACCTTCACGAAATGAAAGCTATATTGGACTCGCAGCTTGTTTGCTAGAAACCCATACTTCATGTCCCGAAACTCCATTGTCTCACTGGACCCTCCGATCTATAAGTATATAATCAATTGGATGTCGGTTTAAGAGAGCCAGCAGTAAGAGAACTGTGACAGACTTCCCGCACCACTTCCAGGTGTTTCAGGGCTTTGGTATTTCACTATTATCAGCAATCAGCCAAAGCAATACATGGGAGAGCCGTACAACTCCAGTTCCATTCGTGAAACAAGCAGTCAGGGCAGCCTCATTATTGGTGGGCCTATGTTTTTCAAGCGGCGTTGCCTGTTGGTCCAATCATGGTCTAGAGATAAGCGCCTTATTACCGCTAAAAACGACTAGGCACAGTGCCACAGTCACTTCCTGTGGTAGGGTGTTGGTCATCTTTTGATCATTGAAGACCCTGCACAAGGAAAACCTCTTCCGGGCCGATTCTCATAGGAAAGCCAAGCCTCTTGAAGGGCCTGGAATGTAGCCACATCTAAGTATATTATTCAAAGAGAGGAAGAGCGGGCACGGAGGATTTCACTCGATAATAATTGAATTTGGCATACCCAATAGAATGGATTTCTCTCTATTCCAGGGGGAGACGGTGTTTCGATGTGCGCAAGGGACGCTGAGTGCCAATCAATCACTCATACTTCTCTTTCCAAAAGCCCCCGCCCACCTCCTTGTTGATGTGAGACACTGCTGTATGACGGGGGGTAGTCCAATGATTAGCGTTTACGGCCAAAATCTCGTGCGTATGGTAGGCTGGGAGCGAGTGTGAATCTTCCTTCGGTTAGAGGGAACATGTTTGCTTACATTACGTTATAGATACAGCATATTGTGTTCGTGTTACGAATACGTTGACTGGTTTGATAGTACATGGGATAAATTAGGTGTCGTGTAGAGCATGTTCAATATTCATAGCGCAGGTTGCAGTTCCGCCATTCTCGCTTCTGAGGCTACATGTGGAAATAATGTAGCCGCGAAGGGTAAGTAATTCATTGTTACCACACCGCCACGTCGCCACGGACGGTTTGGGGGAGCTAGGCAACTTAATCCTCCATAGCTCTTAACATATGGATGTCCTCGCGGTTAAATCTTTAATAGCCCAATCGATAGACATGTTAGAGGCCACAAGGATAGGTAAAACTTGCAGAAGATCACTCTTAGTCTGCTACTTAATGGGAAAAGGCTTCAAGGTTCGTATGCCTTCCTTTCATAATTTCTCAAGCTCTTTACCGATATTCCTATATACATTTTAATACACCACCAGTAATTAAATGATCTGCTGCGGGAGACAATATGCCAACAGGAAAAAAGAAACCCAATAAAATATGTCAATAATTAGAAGACAACATAATAACACGATAAGGGGGCGCCCTCCAAACATGACAACCGTCAATTCTGGTATAGTCCATGCTCACATCGCAGTGGTAGATATCTGTTCCCGCCAGGCATGTATGCGGGCCTACCACATCAACCCGCAGAACTAGTAGTCTCTAAATGGCCTAGGTTGCGAAGTACCCCAGTCCAATCATTTCTTTGGGCCAAAACAGTACCTTTATAGGTTTTCATCACCACGAGTAGAGATGGTAACAAGCAAGAAGCTCCTGAACATGTGGTGGCGACCACCGTCATCTAAGATGTTCAGCAGATTCAAGTAATATATCTGCACCCCAGCACTCTTAACGCTTCAACGCACTGCCATGCTAGGGAAGATTCCCTCCCATGCGTCTCCAGTATTAGCAACGAACAAAATAGTACTAATATCGTTACTAAGGAGATTTCGTGCGCACAGTAATTATGATACTGGGTACGGCCAATAGAGGCGGGATGTAATCATGTGTGGCATCTAGGGCATTCTAGTGCTCTCATCCGCTCCCGCGCCCTGCTCGCTCTTGTAAGCGAGCACTTCTCCGTACGCCCTCTCGGGGTTTAGCCCTGGCGTTACGTTGTCTCGGAGGTGGTTTCTCGACTCGACTATGGCGGGCAGGCCCTTTTCTTGTTCGGATAATTTTGTTGTGTCTTGTTTTTCCGGTCGGAGAAGGAGAAGGACGAGGAGACTGGGAATCAGCAAGGTGTTGCGTAGATTGCCGAGTCCTTCCTGGTTGTTCGGGAGGTGCCTCGATCGCACGAGATGCTGAAGATGAGGCGAGTCCTACGGCTGCTGCTTCTGCCTCGCGTTCCTCGCGTTCCTTTAGGTAGAGGATGTCGGGATTGGGGACTGTAATATTACCGAAATGGCCCATGATGGCATCAAAAGAGAAGTGACGTGATATTCTAGTAAAGGTTGTCCATTGAAGATCTCGGCCTTTCGGCTGGACTCTCCATATAATCGGGTTCGCGACCAATTGGCTTTTCGTTTTGTCCCAATTAGCTCGTATCTCCTTGAATCTGTCTTCTCGTCGTCTTCGGAGGGCAGCTTCAAACTCTTCTTTTGTATCCGAGGCCAGGGACAGCTCACGAACATCAGCATGCCATGCATACGGATCCTGAATAGCGAGCGGCATACAGTTGAACTCTGCATGTAGAGTGGTCCAGAGAACATCCGGAGTCGGATAGTCAAACTTACCGGAAGGCCAGTTCCATGTCGTTCGGTCTTCCTTCCAGTTGACAGGGGGTGTATGAAAGGCGTGATGATTGTCTGGAGTGGGAGCCTCCTGCCTCCAAGGCGTACTCTCAGCTTTTCTAGTCGATGCTCCTTCAAGAGGCAGTCGCGCGATACAATGAGACGACATCTGTTATAGCTATTATAGGATGCGCGAAATATTGAAAATACTTAGATTGGCAGTGAAAATGGTGGGGGAAGGTGGTTACTACCTGCGAATTAAGGCGTAGGTAGTAGACCAACTAACAAGTTACATAATCTACCTAACCTACTACCTACCTACCAAGATTGAGTAGCCCAGTGAATCAGATGGTGTATTGAATGATGTGGGATAGGTGGCTGTTGTTGTGTCACCTGTCACCCTACCCACACCCATGCGCCACAGCCACCACAGTTCTTATTATTGCTTGGAACGTGGAGAGCGCACTGTTCGCCAGGCGACTCGCCATATTATACCCTATCTATACTTGTTTGAGCAGTACAGAAGAGACCTCTCGACGCGCATGTACACAATACAATACATAAGACGATGAGGCAAGGGAACCATATGTAAATAGGATGACCAATTATGTTCCCCCCGTTCACGCCCATATTCTTTGCTATGAAAGGGCCCTGACTACCAAAGACTAAAGACGCACTGTTATTGGGTAATACCCCTGGTACTATTGTTTGCTGTATTTGAGGTAAGGGATATTAGTTACACTCACGGGAACACGGGCGGTTCAAACCAAGGGAATGAGGCATGAGCACAGCGAGCCGCCGTCTAATTGGAGCTGTTAGTTGTCTACTCGTCCATTTTCGAATATTTTTAGCGGCGAGTAAGACAAATCCAAGGAATGGGCTATTGATGTTGGCGTCTACCAAAGGACCATGAGACATCCTAAGTCGCACTAAGGTTGAATAACTAGTGATTCACAGATACATAATGCGTGCCGAGTGTGCCCGAAGTTTATGGGTACAGAAGATGGTATATAAGAGAGAAGCATGGCACCCTACCTACATTGTGTATAAGCCATATAAACTCCTATTTTCAAAAAAATAAAAGGACATTATTCAAAGGCAATAAACTCCTCCTCACTGGCATCCAAATAGCCATCACACCAACGTCAAGTATGGACAGCTCTTATGGTTACGACAACAGATACGACGAGGGTATCCCAAGCCATGCGTCCGATACAGTCTCGATGCCTGATACAGCTCCCTTTGAGAGTGAAGCCTCGATGCCCGATACAGCTCCCTTTGAGATTGGAGCTCCTACGCCCGGTCCTAGTGACCAAGAGGGCGACGACGGGATCGGTGCAGACGATGAGGATATTATAGCTTACAATCCTCCCACTCCCGGTGCCAGAGCTCCAAATTGGGACTTGCAGCAAGAAGAGGTGGACTGGGCAAGATTGGATATAAGATCGATCCAGCCCCAAGAATACTCTGTTCGCATTCTCATGATGCCCCGGGACGGTGACGTTGACGTTACACCCTACGGGGTAAAAGGTCGTTACGATACATGGATAAAAGTATCCATGATGCCTGGCCCGGAAATGGCGCCGTCAGCTAGTCTTCTTGCCATAGCACCAACCATGGAGCATGTTGGGTGCTCCATTACTCATGGCAATACCTGTTGTGTTTTATTTTTTAATCCATGGACTGATAATCTCATTCTCCGCAACGATTCCCAACACCGCATTTATGCTTCCCAACTTGACATTATTGGAGATCTCAATGACGTGGAAATTTATGGGACATTCGTAATTAATCCTGGTGCGTTGCAAATTTCTACTAGGGGAGATGGATGCATAGCGGAATTTAAAGTGCTACCACGGGAGTATCTTGAGGTTACTCAGTCACTCCCTACCAAACGACCCGCCGAAAGCCTGGCAGCTTCGTACAAGAAATCTCGTGTATCGACTAATCTAAGTGCTACTCGAACGACAGCCATGCAAGAAGTATTGCCCGGCAACCCCCTTCTTGCCCTAAGCCGAGGCGAGATTTTACATGTCGGGACCGGGGACGAAAGCTATCAGCTCAAGCGACTAGCGCCTATTGCGGAAAATCTGAACTCATCCGTCTGGAAAGGAGAGCACTCGGGGATGCCGGGAAAAGCAATTGTGGTGAAAATCATCAAGCCCGCCTCCCACCAGAAAGACGCAATAGTTCAAGCTCTCGAAACCTGGCTGCGTGAAATGTCTATACATTCCTCCATTAGAAGCCATGTACGCTGCCCACGAGCCACAATCCCTCCCCTAGGAAGCCCAAGACTAATTTGTTTGTATAGTTTGCCATTGTCCAGTATCTTGGCAGCGATGGCTGCTTTCTCAGCACATACATGGAGGAGGTTGGTGCGAAATCACTGTCGAAACACACACAACCCGGCACCACGAAATTCAACGGCAATAGCGTAAGGGCGTGGAGAGTACTAGCTGACATAGCTTCCGGGCTCTGCCATCTCCACGGGAAGAACATCGTGCATGGTGATATCAAGTTGGACAATATCCTATTCGACCCGCTGCGCGGCGCCACTTTAATCGATTTCAACCTTAGTTTCAAAACAGGACAACCACTTAGGGGTTGTGGTACCCCCTGGTACCTACCACCAGAGTATCTCCAGGACTATAGCTTGTTTGGAAAAGCCTCTGATATGTGGGGGCTCGGTGTTGT
Source organism: Xylaria digitata (assembly GCA_022495195.1). NCBI lineage: Eukaryota > Fungi > Ascomycota > Sordariomycetes > Xylariales > Xylariaceae > Xylaria > Xylaria digitata. The sequence continues at coordinate 19,259 of MU377256.1, forward strand.
GACCTTATGGTTGCTAGGTCATATACCCAAGCCTGAAAAAGAGAAGGGTTGGCGTATCGCAGACCTTCACCCGAACGGGCCTTTACAGGAGGCCAATATAGAAGCCCAAGAAGCCATGGCAGAATGGCTTCATGTTATACGAGGGGCAAGATGGGATCTCAAGAAGCATAACGAAGAGATTGCGGCTGTTGTCGGCAATCTTTTACGAGAAAACCAACACTGCCGAATAACCTCGGAAGCCCTTGTGCAGCAGATGGCTAAATTTAACCTGCGTGACTAATTTAACGATTAACTGTTGCCTTAATAGGCTTAACTACTTGCAGCTAAAATAAATATTAAAAAAAAAAATGGAGTTAAAAAGATTTTTTTTTTTTTATTCCTTTTTTGTCGTGGATTTTTAAATAGCATGAGGGAATGAGAAAAGACTAAATGTGGATCTATTTTCTGAGACAGGAAACAAGTTTTGTCATACCTTTAGAACAAAGAAGGTGTTGTATACATAAGCAAACGTATCAGTTGGTGATAGATTAGACTCTTCGCGTAACAACGAATGTTTATCACCCCCCTATACTCAGGTCATGACATAATATCAACCGGTAACAATCAAGGTAAACCACACAGCCATTATATATATATATATGAGAGATAACACTGCGGGACGCCGATATTTTCTTCGCGACACTTAGAGACGCGGAGCTCCCTTCGCTCTCATAGTGTTGGGTCGCTAATTTAGGATATATGGTGACCTTCCGTGGTGGCCCTTAAGCCTGCATCCTGTGGTTAGCCCTTCAACGTAGCCTAACGTGTCTACTTTTCTCTTATAGCGCCTCACACACCCTCATGACAGCTACAGAAAAAACGGCATACCTAGGATAATCGGAACAACAACTCTAACATTCCTTGACCAATGTTCGCATATAGTACATAATAAGGTAGGACTCCTTGAGAAGGGGTGGGAGTTAGGTAGCAGTAGTGTTCCGCCGCTATTCTCTCCTACTGTGGCGTAGAAAAGTGGCTGGTAGTGGCTAAAGATTACTTGGTGGCCAAACCCCTGGTCAGAATAACATCAGATCCTTTCTTTACCTCTAGAATTAACTACAACTTTATCAGCTCATATAACACACGATGAATTATTAACGCTCAAAATAAGCAAGATCATTTTCTCTCTTACGAATTGAACCTTATTCGCAACAATCAAGAGCAAACCCACGAGAGGCTCGACGGCATTGACGAGAAATTTACCAAGAAGTTCGAACAAATCGACAAGAGGTTCGAGGATAGTAGTGCTAGACAAGAACAGTTCAATGCTGTCTTTCATAGCCCCCACCTCAGCAACCCAACACTACCATTCGACCTGTTATCGCCATCGATCCCCCTAAAGGCAAGCGGATCCCTTGAGGGCTTGACGGGTTTGTTTTGAGGGTTGAAAGTCAGTTAAACAAGCAAGTGTAAACCACATTCTAGGCGACGAGGCGCGCGTCTCACCCATCTCTTCGTCCTTATCATCGTAGTCACTGTCCAAGTACACGCTTGAGCCCTAGGTTAGTACTTGTTGCAGCAATGCATCAACAGCCTAAGTGATGATACTGCTAAGGTTCTTGCAGAGGTAGTAATTTCTTTGTAGGATCTCCCCTCCGTCTATACACTACAGCACCGTTTTTTTGAGTTGTATCTAGTCAGCAATTAAAGCGTAAGCGATGAGACTATATGCATGGATCGCGTCTCATACGGAACTATTGGACATAACTGTCTATGGCTCACTATAGGGGCTAGCAACTAGCGCGCCTAATTGGGTAATCACAGGCATCCTCCTGCAACACCTATCGCATCTTCGCTCGCCCAATCGCACTCAATCAGTTAATCAATCAGTCAATCACAGTCAATATTAGTTAATTGAAGTAACATTGGATTGCAGTCCATCGCTATCAATAGCGGCCAATAGCGGTCAATCAAAGTCGATTGCCATCGATCGCCGTCGGTCGATCTAGTCAGTCAGTGTAGTCAATTAGTTAGCTGACCATTCAGTCAGTCAGTCAATAGCAGTCGTTTGCAGTCCATTGAAGTCAATTATACAGTTGGTTACTTAGTCAGTCGGTCTAGCTACCTAGTTAATTGAGTACCTAGCCAAGATATGGTTGAACCAACTGCCGCCCCCTCAATATCCCACCGCTTTGTTCACAAATTTGGACATGTAGCTTCCCGTTTTTGGTGATCCCATTAGATCCCAAGGTGAACCTCTATGACACTCAAACTTCCCTGTACATACGCCCCATGTATAATAAATCTCTCATCCGCCTTTCGTAGCAATTCCTCAAACTCTAGCTGTGTGCGCTGCTTTGCGCCGAGACACACAAACATTAGCATGTCTATTGCCCTTAGCTCTCTTTCCATATGCATCGGGATCTGCCCTGGCTCTGGCATCACCGTATCATTAATGAGCAACGGGGTGCCTGGCTTGGAGCTCTCCATGGTGGGAACGAGTGCCTTGAAAATTCCCACGACCTCCTCATCTGTCCAATTATGGGTAACCTGCCGTAGAAGCACAGCTGCCACGTCCCTGAAGGGTTGAGGTTCGAAAAAGTTGTGTTGCATAAATGTCACCCGGTCCATTACCGAGGTGGAAGCATCTTCATTGCCCTCCACCCGCATCTGCGGTAGGAGGTCTTGGACGATAAAACTAAGCTGTGAGAATTCCTGTAATGGCACATTAGAGGTAACAAGACAATCTCAGATCTAGGGCACGTACCTTGGCCAATGCCATGGAAACGTGACCGCTCCCTCCGCCTACGTCTAACACAGTGCCACGTAACTCACTCCACGGAAACCCTCCTTTGATATCAATGTGCCGGTCCACTGTGTTTAGATGTTGGTCAGCATAGATAAATACAACTCGGGGGAGAGAACAATACATTTAGTCCAGCCGGCCATTGCCTTCGCGAATCTTTTTGCATGGTGTGGGTTCTGCTCGTAATATTTGAAGAGCGGAACTTGATGTCGGGTGGCGAATGGCGAATGTATGCTGTCAGACAGGTGCGGTGTCGCTTGAACACAGGATGCGGATTCCGTAGCAGCTTTGAACATCTCATCAAGACTGAGGTAGTGAGAAGACAAGTTTAGCATTCATTATAAGATATGATCACGAAATACGCTAGAGCGCATAGATGACAGATGATTCACTAACATGTACTGTCCAGTGCATTTGAGCTCCTCATCATTATGAAAAAGGATGGAAGATGGGGTATGAGAGAAATAACCCGGGACCTGCTCAGTGAAAATGCGATGCGTCGCAAGAATTCGTATGAAGCGACATAGTCGATCTTCGTCGAGGCCAACCTTGAGCGCCAATTCTGCCACGCTAATTGCTCCGCTAGAAGGGACATGATCGAAGAAGTCGAGTTGGAAAGCAACCTGAAGTGCGGCTAGGTCTTCTCCCAGGCACAGCATTATTCGCATAGCCTTTTTAGGGCCTTGAACAAGATATTGTAAGTCCTCGAGGTTAGCTACAAGACGCGCCTGAAATGAAAGGTATTCATCCGTGTCAGGCCGGTCAATTGAGTCCAGGTCGTAAGTAGGAGCTTGTAGATTATTCTGTGAAAGGTATTGGACAAGTCTCTCCGTATCCCTCAAAATGTCCTTTGCAATGTTTAGCATATCCGGAGGCCTTAACTGAGCGTTCTCGTAGATAGGTTTTGCTTCCATCGTATAGAAAGATTTACAATATAATTACCTACTTCCTTAAAAGTAGGTTAATTACTCTATGGAGATAGTTCGCGGTTTGAATCTACAATGTAGTCTCATACGCAGATAGCCTAATATTATGGCCTAAACAAGCCCACGAACATATCAGTATCGTAATCAAATAAAGGGGGGGCATTAGGCCCTTCGCGACCATATAATTCTGAATAATAAATGGCACCGTATATAGATGGTTAAAGCTGGTCTTTGGTCGTGTTCAAAACCCATTGTAACAGCATAGCTTTCTCCACCCCCCATAGCTCACTCCTTGACAGGATTCTGCGACACAACTATTCCTGCTCAAAAATGTTAACCTCACCGCAAATTGAATTGAAGCCAAGTGTGTTCAGGTAGCAGGTCATGCAAGTTTGTGCTTGACGCATGCAACCAACAGAAACTCAATATGAATAAAATTGACTATGGTACCGATTTCTGGTCATCCCTGGGAGCACCATAAGAGTTGGAGAAGCCACACTGTGTCTTGGCCATAAGCATGTGAATACGACTTTATCAACCATCATTGTCAATCTCTTGGTTTAGGTCATGTTTGTTGTTGTATCAGATAGGTCTCATTAAAGGTGATCAAGGCCATATAACTATCCGGCGTCACATTCCACCCTATCCACTATTGGTATCACTGGTACTGGTACAACCATGTGTAGCATATAAGAGTGCAACGGTGCCAATATAGGTAGTGTGGGAAGGTCATGTTCGGTGTAGCCCGTTGAGATTGGCATCCAGATCGACATGCTGAAAGCGTCGGTGTCATCGAATATGCTACATATGGAGATATTAACCCCTGGCAGGGTTGTTCCCAGAAAGTAGTCGCCACATGGTAGGATCTCGGACTAACCTATCGTTTTATACAGTGTTCAGAAAAAAACGCGATCGAATTACTTCGAGAGATAGGCCTGGTGAGTGTCGTTGATGCTTCAATATAGGGCCCGTCATATTCTGAGTATCAACCCCGCTCTTGAAAAGAAGCGCGTTCGCTTTTGTCTGCTTTTTATGAATATCGAGGTATTGGGAATTGAGCTGATCCCATAGTATTCAGATCCGGTGGGATGCTGATTGGTGCCAGACTTTCTCCACACGGCAATACCCCCGGCGTCGCTAGGTCACAACGACTTCGGCCACTTTATATAGCTACTTGTGTCGAAATCATACGGAAGCGAGTTTAGAAGCGGTTTGAGTGTGTGTTGCATTGATGCAAATCTCTACACTACACCTTAGCCTTCCTGGTGGCTGGTGCAAAATACAACTACTAGTATAGGATCTATGCCGCGAGGGTTGTAAGATATACTTGTGAAAAGGAACTGTTATCTACAGAAGCGTTACCTTGGATACTCGGAACGGAATTTAGGCCGAGTTTTTGTACGTATGAATCTTAACCCTCCGGTAATAAAATATGTCAACGAAACAGGCTGCGGATTCCTTCTTGATCCTTCGTCTCTCCAATGCTCCTGATTGGACACATCCCTGTGATGAGGCTGCATTACGCATGTGCCCCGAACCAATATTATCACTTTATCCTACACGACCACACCCGTTTATTCTATCATCCATGCTTGTAGCTTTATGCAGATCAAACTGCTATGCATACTGTACGCTCTACCTCACTCCTTAGTAGACTGTCCGGTCCCGAACTCGAGAGTAGGAAACATTCAAGGCCCCTGTTGCAACAGCACCTGTATTTTATGCTTACACTAAGTCAATCAATCCGCCCGCCTGCTTGGCGCGGTAGACCGCTACCCATCCAAAAATGCTGACTATGCAGACAGGAAAGAGGCGAACAAATCGAATTTACGATAATGGTGTCTCACCGATTTTGCGGCCAATTGCTAAACTGCCGGTAGCGTTCTGATGTGACGTAAGAGGCGATAATAGTGTATAGCTAAGCGATGATTACCGGCCCTAAAGGTTCGAGAAGGGGCTTGCATACAGCTGCAACGGCAACCCCTCACCAACCCCCTCACTAATGCACGGATGCTCTACGGCTACTCGCAGGAATAGGGACTCCAGTTTTAACATGTCCAGACCAACCCAGACATGAATTTCATGTGAACTAGTTGGGACACACAACCCCGACCCAGGAAATCCACCAAAATTCCAGACCAGTAACCCGTTAATAATACCAGTAATTAATATACATTAGGGTGTGCAGTAAATTGGATAGTCCGGATCACAACTACTACGCAAAGATGGAAAAGCTACGGACAAATACATAAATTGGTACACCTTAGACGCATAGACAATATATGCCATCACGGTGTCTCTCGCCCCGGAAGGCGACTATCGGGATAAGTAGTATTCAAATGACTCTCCAGTGCTGGTGTTGTGTTCACCTCCCAGTCCCTTCTGATATTGATTCTCCCGGTATGGTGACTGGTATTTGGTTCTCGAGTTGCTGGACCAATTAATTTATCAGCAATGAACGCGACACGAAGTAGATTAAGTCATAGCTCCCCCTCAGATGTAATTACTACTCAAGTTTAGCTTACTTTTGATATTTGCCAAGCCGTACTCTTCTTCTCTTAACCTGTGGAAGTTATCGGTACTCCCCGTTCCGTTTGATCGTTTTAAGGTACTAGCTAGTATTGATATAGAGAAGACTTTCTGGAATACTGGTGCGGAGAGAGGCAAGTTCGCATTAATAATGCCCAAGAGCGGAACAAGCGATGATAACAAAGCGATCCTTGAGAACGTATAGGTGATATCGGCGGGGTCGAGCTCAGAGAAAAACCTAATGCGGACGGACGTAATGATAATGATTCTGAAAACACCTCGCAATCAGCCTATGTAGCCGAGCGATAAGGGGCGAACGTGAAGAAAGAGACATACATAAACCCTAGTCCAAAGATGAAAGTCAAGGAGATCTTTTTCGCCGTGGCTAATTGTAGTCTCCATAGGATCGGGAAGGGAAGCGCAATGACAATGATATCGATACTGAGGTCTGTTGAGGCCAAGACTACATATATCGTACTCGAGTCGCCACAGTGCCCGGGTATGTCGAGAAGCCATGCCTTCTCGGGCGGTATGCAGAAGAAAGCATCACTAAAGAATGCCGCGACCCAGAAGGCGATCGCAAAGGCCATGACACCGTAAACGAGATATCGAAACCATTTCGTGCGGAAGATCACGGTATAGAAGTGCAGAATGGAGACCTTGATCAGGGCCACAAGGGTAAGCCACATCAAATCGATCACGTAGGTGAGCTGGTATCCATCGTTAGAACAAGCGACGACAGTGGCTCAATAACAAACCTTGCGAAAGACGACGATCCTGCTCGGTCCACCAACTCTTTCTACTTCGTCGGCATGAAGCCCTAAACCACACTCTACTATTAGAGCGACTACTACAGCATATCGTATGGTTAGGATGATCTACCATGCTCCCGCCGTTAGCGCTTACTGATTCATCTGCTGTGCTCGGATTATGACGTATGAAAAACACATACCAGAGCGGTGAGAATGAGATAATCATTGACTTGGAGTGATGATTTCGTAAGTCGTCGTGACCAAAGCCTTATCCCCGTGAAAACGAAATCCAGGGTAAGAAAGATTGTCTCGACGATAAGGTCGGTTTTCCCGGGCTCGTTACGATAGAGCACACTCGCAAATGTGCTCGACTGCGCAGCCATGGCGGGTGCAGAAAGGAGGCAGAGAGTCGGTCAGATACTAGGCGAGATTGTACCGGCCAATGTCTTAGTATTCCGAGTCCGTCGACGAGTATAGTGTAGGCAGAAGAGCCGCGCGGGATTGATGAAAACAGGGATACTGGGCTTAAATGATAATGCGGCAATACACAGCAGCTGACGAACTAGCGAGATCGAGAGTCCTACCATTGGTATTGAGACTTCCTCCTCCTACCCCTATTCATGCATCCCTGGCACGTGATCTACTTTGTACTAATGCTTCATAGGCCGGTATCTACAACGTCATCTATGCTACCCTGTGTTTCTTTTCATTCATGATTGAAAAAGCCAGAGACAGAAGGATTCGATCACACCCAAGACAGTACACGGCAGTTCAAAGTAGGTCGAGAGATGTGCCCAATAGGAGCCCAACTATGCTACATAATAGAGTGGAGGTAGCATACTACGGAATTGCCTTAGTGAGACTGCCATAAGCGGCAGCATGCAATGCGACCCTTCCAGGAGGGGAGGGATTTCTTTTTCGTTGACCAGGAGACACCATAAATCAATCTATGGTTATAGCCAAGCTATGCCTTAGAGTAGGTTTTAAATGACTGTAGATTTCTCTAGTTCATCCTACCACACCCGGAAATAACTCCATCTACACGCACTTTTCAGTGTGAGGCTTAGAAGCAGTAATATAGCACAGCTAGCCCATGCTAATGTTAATTCATATACCTATAGTGATATACATTTATTCTGAGAATCAAACATGAAATTCAATTCCTCCTCACTGAAAAGTATGAAATAGCTGAGAGTTCAAGAATTGCCTGCCTCCCTATCTTACCAAAATGTCCAAGATGTTGAAATGATGACAAGTAGTGAGCTAATATGCGCTGAAGATGCTTTTTCAAGCTATCGGTGCGTAAAAGCTAAATCTATGATGAGGATCATACTTGTTCTTTAGCGCTAGTAAGCGCGATTGTCGTTGCTGTTCATACCCGTACCAATTTTTGGGTGTTTCATCGCCGAAGGCGTAATTCACATAGCTGTGTAGTTCCGATCGCCCGGTGCCCTCGTAGAGAATCTGTCTAAGATCGTTGCCAAACTCAGCCGCTTTCTGGGCAATATCTTCGCCTGCGGGTACCCAGCTAACAACCGGAGCTACCAGGATATTATCGTCTCGAAAAGCATAAGCAGTTAACTCGCTAGGTACAGCCTTCACTGCCTCTAAAGAATACCCTTCAAATAAGAAAAAGGAGCCATTAAGCTCAGGTGTCCTCTGCGTAACATCGGTGAATAAATCGTAAACCTTCCGCATAGCTGGTATGTTGTAAGCTTGTATATCGACGGGGAAGCGGGTATTGGCTAGTCCAGAGTGTTGGCAGGGAGCGGCATCGTTATCCCAGCCAACCCATCGAGGCACGTCGAGATATATCCCGCTACCAGTATCCGTAGTGGTGGGGCCGAGGTCATGAAAGGGCTTTGTATAAATTGAGTCAACAGATTTTGCTCCTTCTTGAAGGACCCAAAAAAAGGTGATAGGCTAGAAATGCTGTCAGAACAATCCCAACACGAAGAGGTGAATCCTTCTAGATTTACTCACTTTCGGGTCCATCTCTGGAACATTCATCAAGAATCCGTAGTTGACTATGTTTACAGGCGGCGATCCATTATTAAGAAGGTGGACATTGATGCTTTCATAGAGCTTTTCGACCTTGTCGCCTGTGAAAGTAAACGTCTCATAAGCCCAGTCAGGGTGCTGAATTTCGTAAACTTTTACAGTGACCGAGGTCACGATGCCGAAATTATGACCAGCCCCTTGGATTGCCCACCATAAATCAGATGTCTTATCAATCGTTTTTATCTCGCCAGAGGCTAAGACGATGTTCATAGAAATGAACTGGTCTGACACAAGTCCATGTCGGCCTTGTAGAAGACCATGGCCGCCCCCCAAGCCAGGACCAAGAAGACTGGTGCATTCACAGCCACCTGTGACTATAGGTCTCGAGAGTGAGATTTGGTTCATATACTTGCAGCCACATTATAGAGTAACTTACCAGTCTGCTTCCCAGCGTCCCAGAGAGTATGGGTCACGGCTTTCGATAAGGCACCTCCACCGATTCGGGCGGAGTCTTCACCTATCTCGATGGTGTTTAGCTGGTGCATCCAGATTTCAATGCCATGCTTCAATCGGGACTCGGTGATGATGGCACCATGGCCGCCAGAGACTGCAATATAGGGTATATTATTCTGATTCGCGTATTTGACCTTCACAAGTTAGCGTTGGCCGTTCATTTATATGCCGCCCTTATTGGCGCTTACGATCTGAGCGACATCATCTTCAACGCTAGGAACGGCAACAAGATTGATGTCAGGAGTTTTGAAAGAGGACCATCTCGATGTGGCCTCAGTGAAACCGTCCGAGCCGGGTGAATATATCTGAGCACTAGATGATAGCCTGTTTGCGAGTTCTGCTGTGATATTCCGCGGACAAATAGGCGCAAGCCATTGAGAGGTGACGGTGTTTTGGCAGACGGCAGATAAACCCCAAGCGACAACGGCTGTGATGACTTCCATCTTGCACCGTTGAAAGGATTGGGAGAAAAGTCGAGACATGAGAGCAAACAAGAACGGGGTTTTGCGCGATGCTTTGTTAGTTCTAGTATTCCACGTGGTCGCGGGAATGACGTGTCTTGCCTCAACGGGAGCAGAAATGTAACAGTAGTCTAGATGAACCAGTGAGGAATGAGGATGAAAAGCAAAGTAAATTCAGCGAGGGGGGCATCAGCGGAGAGATGATTCGTAGCATCGGCTGCGCATCTGTTGTGTTACGACCCTAGCACCCACAGTATTCCATATACTGTGCTTCCACCATGCCGAGTAGGAATTTGGAGGAGCCGGAAGCAGGTTGAGCCTACCCCATGCCGGAAGGATGCTGTCCATGTCAGCTCGTATCTGCAAAGGTACGCGAGTAGGTATATACGCGTGCGGTATGCCTACAATGTGATGCACTCACTCCGTCTACTATATGTTAATTCTGACTGAGCCGAACGTTACATGCAAGGGAGACATCTCTCTAGCCGATGGGTTAGGTACTTTATGTACACCGCAAGAACATAATAGGTGAGTTATAGAGCGAACTGTATATTGGGACATGAGCCGCAATACTAGTTAGTAACCATGACTTAGATGAAGTAGGTCAATGCTATCTCCGCTCTAAAAGCTAGGTTTAAGTCTAATATCGCATCTACTTTTATATACATCTAAATCTAATCTAAATCCCGTGGTATTCATCAGTCGTAATAGATATTTTTCAATTACAGAATTTCGTTCATACCTCTTAACTATTCATCAAGCGATTGCAATGTCAGCTTTTCAACCACCGCCGGGGTCCAGTCTGCCAGATGGCTGCCCTGAAGGTGCTATAGCTGTTATTGGCATGGCTTGTAAGTTCCCAGGGGCAAACTCAACGGAAGAGTATTGGCAACTTCTCAACCGTGGGCTTTCCATGGTAACTGGACCACCACCGGGTCGTTTCCCGGCTCATGATCATAGACGCAGCACTGAAAGGTCAATTTTCTTTGGAAATTTCCTTGCTAACGTGGATCATTTCGATCATCGGTTCTTTAAGAAGTCCACTAGAGAGGCAGCGTCGATGGATCCAAGTCAACGACTACTGTTAGAGGTAGCGTATCAAGCCCTAGAGTCTTCCGGGTACTTTGGGCAGCAGATCCCGGCTCTTGACGTTGGGTGTTTTGTCGGTGTTTGTGTCTCAGATTATGGCGACAACATTGCAAGTCACCCAGCCAATGCTTTCTCTGCACTGGGCATGCTAAGAGCCTTTCTCGCTGGGAGGATTAGTCATTTTTTTGGCTTCACTGGCCCGTCTATAACTTTCGATACCGCATGCTCGTCATCTGCTGTCGCCATCGATGCTGCATGTAAGGCGATTCGGCACGGTGACTGTTCAACTGCTATTGCCGGTGGTACTTCGGTTTTCACAAGCCCGCATCTATATCAGAATCTAGCTGCCGCTTCATTTCTTAGTCCCACTGGTGCGACCAAGCCATTTGATGCTGACGCTGATGGATACTGTCGTGGAGAAGGGGTTGGGCTCATCATTTTAAAAAGCTTAAGCCAGGCTCTCAAAGATGGCGATCACATTCTTGGCGTTATTCTATCCACATGCGTACAGCAAAACAGTAACCAAGTACCAATCACAATCCCGCATGTCCCGTCACACATTGCGCTCTACAATAAAGCGCTGAAGTCAGCTCAGGTTACTCCGGATGACATCTCTTATTTGGAGGCCCATGGCACTGGAACGCTTATTGGCGACCCGCAAGAGTTCAAAGGGATTCACAAAGTCTTCACTGGTCGAGAGCGACGTAGGCCGCTTTATTTTGCGTCAGTAAAAGGGAACATCGGGCACACAGAGGGCGCTTCCGGCGTCGCCGGACTGATTAAAACCCTTTGTGAGTAGATCTTGAGAGCTACTGTGGACAGTATTATACTTCCATCTCGCTGCCCTGGTGGAATTTTACCAATTCGAGGATAGGGTCTAACTCTAGGTTACGCAGTGATGATTCAAAAGCGAGCTATTCCTCGACAAGCCAGTCACAGCAGGCTCAACCCCAAGGTCAACTTAATACCTGGCCAACTTCAAATACCCACCGTAACTATACCTTGGGACGCAGACCCCCTGATTGCCTTTGTTAGCAACCATGGGGCCGCTGGCAGTATCGCGGCCATAATCGTTAGAGAACCATTTCGACAGAACCACGACCCAGGAGAAAGAAAACATCAGTCAACATATCCGCTCGTGGTTTCGGGAAACAGCGAAACCAGCCTTCGAGCGAACTGCGATATCATACGACAGTATATATCCTCTAACCTAAAGCTGAACGCAAGCATCCTCGCAGACCTAACGTTTAGTTTGAGCAGGACGCAAAATCGCAACCTGCCTTACGTGGTATCTGTGGCTGTCTCTAATATATCAGAGCTCGATCAGCAGCTTCTTAATACTTCATCAATACCAAACCGTCAATCGAAGTCTTCTTATCTTACCCCTGCACCTAAACCCGTAGTGTTAGCTTTTGGTGGACAGCATAAGTGTTTCATCGGGCTTCGTGAAAGCGTTTACAATCGCTGCGCTCTTCTTCGCACACACCTCGATGAATGTGATCGGATTTTGAAATCATTTGGGCATGGCGGAATTTATCCTCATATATTCTACATGACTCCTATAAACGACATTGTGTTGCTTCAAACTATGCAGTTTGCCATAGAGTATGCTTGTGCTCAGTCATGGGTCGACTGCGGTCTGAAGGTTGACTGCATTGTTGGCCACTCTCTGGGTGAACTTGTAGCCCTATCCATCTCAGGGGCTCTGTCGTTACCTCACGGTCTCAAGTTGGTGCACGACCGGGCAAATTTGATGGACAAGAAATGGGGAAGCGAAAAAGGAACTATGATCGCTATACGGGCCGATCGTCAACACATATTGAAGATAATATCATCAGTTCGATCGGTATTACCCCAAAGTATGCTTGAAATAGCTTGCTACAACGGAAGCAGAAACCATGTTTTAGTGGGATCCAAAGCGGAAGTTGATTTGGTTATCCAGTCGATTAGCGCCTCCAGAGATGTAAAGTATAAAATCTTGGATGTATCGCGCGGATTCCATTCCAGATTCTGCGAGCCTTTCCTCGACGATCTTGAGAGAATTGCAGAGAGACTACCCTACAATATTCCAAAAATTCACATTCAGAGGTGTTCAAGTGCAGAAAATTCAACTGCCATCACACCGGTGTCAATTGCGCAGCATACTCGCCGGCCAGTTTACTTCGAAAACGCTATCAAACAGATCGAAGCACGCTTCGGGGCTTGTACCTGGATTGAAGCTGGCTCCGACTCTTCCATTACGAACTTGGTTCAGCGCGCTCTGTTTCCTAGCCAGGCATCTCATTCATTCTTCCCCGTTGATCTCAGTCAAGACAACGGCCTAGATAAAATCGCTGAGACTGTGGCAATATTAGGGAGACATGGCCATCACGTTCGATTCTGGCCATTCCATCGGCTTCAACATAGAGAGTACTGCATGCTGCATTTACCACCCTATCAGTTCGAAAAAGTATCACACTGGCTCAATTTCAATTTAGCTGAATACCAACCATGGTCCAATCCCAAGACATTGCCATCGCCCCCCGAGGCAGCTGTAAAGCCGGTTTTCCTTACCTTTTCCGGATTTCGCGACGAGAAGTCGATGGAAGCCACATTCGCTATTGATCTACAGTCTGAGGAATTGCAAACTGTCATTAAAGGGCACTCCTTGCTTTCGAAGCCTGTTTATCCTGCACCTTTATATGTTGATATCGCGATGCTGGCTGTTCGGGAGCTTTCTGGTATTCTAAAGCTACAATGTATGCCAGGTGAGCGAATAGAGAAGTTGGAAATGCTCTCTCCGCTTGGAATCAGTCAAGGCATATCACTACAACTTCTTCTCACACGGGAACATTCTAATGGGCTCACATGGGAGTTTTCATTTCAGTCTCAGCTATCCGGTTTCCATGCTGCACCAAGAACAACCACGCATGCAAGTGGTTTTGTCAGCTTAACGCCACTTGATTCCAAGATTGCCCCGGTTAGCCTCGATAATTTTGGAAGGCTGTTACGGTTTGGTATGAGCAAAACGGCCGATTCACGGCCTGAAGCGAACATCATTCAAGGCTCCCTAATTTACCAACTTTTATCCAAGGTTGTTAAGTATGGTGAGTTCTACAAAGGTGTCCGGAAAGTGACCGTGAGCGAAGATGCGATTTCGTCTCAGGTTTTCTTGCCCGAAACTCAGCCTGCAGTGGTCCAAAGGTTACTTTTCCAAACTGTAGCAGTCGATAATTTCCTTCAGGTGCCTGGGTTCTACTTCAACTGTTTGAATTGCCCTTCTGACATGGCATATATTTGCACCCAGATTGACCATATCCAACTCTCCTCTAATTTTCGCGACTCCGGTACCTCGTGGGACATCATATCAATACTCAATTCAACTGCAGATCAACATTGTAGTGCCGATGTGTTTGCCACTGAAAAATCCACGGGACAACCTGTTTTTGGAGCCATGGGTGTACGCTTTAGCAGAGTGTCCATCGCGTCGCTCGCGTCAAGTCTCGCGTTATCGAAAATCGATCCAAAAACAAGTTCGTTTCGCGCCTCATGCAACCAGGGTATTGATCATTATGGATCTTCACGAGTTGAACACATAGAAGAATTGGCGCATTATGGTCTGAAAACAGCAATATTGCCCCTGGAGGCGGAGGCGGATTCGGGTTGTTCTACTGCTCAGCTTACTAGTGACTCGGCGTCAACCGATGTGACACCAACCCTAACCATTACTCCACGGGCTTCGTCTAATAATATAGAAGATAATGATTTGGGTACCAAGCTCCGAGAGATACTAGGCGGGTTGACAGACGTAGCCGCTCGAGAGATAAGCGAAGAACACCCCTTGTCCGAGCTCGGTATTGACTCCTTGATGTCAATGGAGATAGTATCAGAGATTTCGACTAAGCTGGACGTTCCCATTCCTCGGGAATGTCTTGAAAGCTTGCCGACATTCGCATCTTTACAAGACTATGTTCGCGTTCGTCTAGCTCCAGGCATACAAAGAGCTCAAGAGCCAGGAAATAGAATAAACTTATCCCTCCCAATCCACAACCCAATCGTACATCCAGTTATAGATCCCCAATCGCAGGCTAATTCTCATGGGGATACCCGGGAACCTGGTACACATTCCGACGTGGGGTCGCGGGTTGCTAGTCTCCTGCGCAACCACCTCCACTGCTCAGATAGCGGGATAAGCAATCTCACAAGCCTCGAATCATTTGAGTTGGACTCATTAACTTGCATAGAGCTGAGGAGCGACATCGAGAAGCTTTTTGAAACGACAGTTGATTTAGCTCTGTTGATACAGGCGAAAAGCTTCGCAGAACTAGTTAACATTATTGAGAAATCAATCTCTCCCAGGTCCTCGATTCCAAAGTCCTCAACAATTCTAGCTTCATATTCACCAAGTGAGACATCTCTCTGCAGGGGTTTTGACTTTTCTCTAGCGCCGGCGAATTTGAAAACGGTGAGCTCTGAGTTTGAAAACCTAGCGTTGGAACATGGTTTTGCCGGATTTTACGACCGAGTGTACGAGAAGAACTCACAACTCGTTCTTTCCTATACAATCGAGGCGTTTGTAGACTTAGGCGTCCACTTAGATACCCTAAACCCTGGAGACGACATTCCCTCGCTTACGGTCGACCCTAGGCATCAACACCTACGCGAAGTTCTGTACGAGATCATAAAGCATGAGGGGATTGCTGATCACAATGGGAGGAGCTACGCGCGTACCTCTCTTCCTATTCCGAAAATTCCCTCCTACGTCCAATTCGAACAAATCGTGACCGAGTTTCCACAGCACGCCAAGGAGCACATGTTATTGAACCTTTGTGGGTCGGACCTCGGAAGTCTCATGGCTGGAACCAAAGACCCCTTAGTACTCTTATTTGGGTCCACGGCGAACCGAACCATTCTTGAGGAAGTGTACAGCACGAGCCCAATGTACTTGATCATGTCGCAACTCTTGACGCGGTTCCTAGAACTCACGTTGACTGCAGTGACTCCAAGCTCGCATAACGTATTCCAGATCATTGAAATAGGTGCAGGCACTGGCTCGACGACCAGGTGGGTTGTGGATCGGCTGCTGCAACTGGGTATCCCTATTGAATACACCTTTACGGACGTCTCGGGGTCTCTTGTATCGGCAGGCAAGAGAAAATTTTCCAAGTATGAATGCATGAAATACGCAACTATCAACATAGAAAAAGAACCTCCAGCTCAGTACGCAGGCCATTTCGACATTGTCTTGGCCACCAATTGCATTCACGCAACGAGGTCATTGGGCGACTCGCTTAAGAACATTTACAAGCTTCTACGACCTAACGGGCTTGTATCTTTAGTCGAGTTTACGAGTAGAATGTTCTGGTTTGACCTCGTGTTCGGGTTGTTAGAGGGCTGGTGGCGCTTTGATGATGGGCGCTCCTATGTACTCGCCAGTACAGAATGCTGGGAGAGATCTATGCAGGATGCTGGCTTTACAGGGATTACATGGACTGGGGGCTCAAGTCGAGAGTCAGAAGTAGTAAGAGTTATTACTGGGTGTAAGCAGAGTTCTTAAGCATTATTTCTTGGAGTCTGGTAGGCATGAGGTTAAGGTTATGCCCTTGTTTTTACAACTGGGAGGTATTGTATTATCTCACTAAACTTGTACAGCGTGCTGTTATGCCAAAGAAAGCATAGGCCTAATAAGGTTAACTTTATCCTAACAACTTATACGCCTTTACTTTTATAATGCTTTTGTTTTTACGATTAAAAAAGTATAACAAAATAAAACCAAAATTATTATATTTAATATTTTTATAATTAAAATATAATTATGCTGCAAATTTATATTAAATTTTTTTATATAAATTTAAAAAAACGTTTAGTTGTTTAAAAGTTGTAGAAAATTCGATATGTTTAAAAAGTTTTTTAAAGTTAAGTACAATATAATATATATTTTATATAATAGGTTTTATACAAAACTAAAGCTTATAAAAAAAAAAAATAGTATATAAAGCATAACGCATTTCTTATTTAAGGTTAAAAAATTTTACTAGTAGTAAATTTACTACAGGGTAGTATTACTACTATAGTAATAGTAGTAGTAACAGTTTTTAAATATTACAGTAGTATTAATAATAGTACTTACTACTACTACTGTAGTAGTAGTAATTACTACTTATTACTGTAGTATTAACGTAATTAATAAGCGAGCATTATAAACAAGCAAGCGCTACACTAAACTTAACTAGCATAATTTTTATTTTAAACTTACGTTTTTTTTATAACAATATAATGTTATATAAAAACAATAAAAGTTAAATAATTTTAGCTAATTAAGCTATAAATTTAAACTTAA
The DNA here is from genome assembly GCA_022495195.1 of Xylaria digitata. Lineage (NCBI taxonomy): Eukaryota > Fungi > Ascomycota > Sordariomycetes > Xylariales > Xylariaceae > Xylaria > Xylaria digitata. The sequence goes on from MU377256.1 coordinate 36,634, forward strand.
CTTTAAGTGCTAAAGCTGCTGCTACTATTTATAAAATCGATTATAATACTTTTTGTTAGCAACAACATAATTAGCTTTTATAATACAATATTATACTAAATTTATATAAACTTATAAATTTAAAAAAAATATAACGCATCTCCCACTTGGATTGGCCACCCCGAAATACATATAAAAAACGTTCGTGCGCTTTTAAATAACTCTACCAATATAAGTCCTATAAACTAATAATTGGTATATTTGGATTCCTTACTTTATAAGGAATTCAATAGTATTTTTGTTTATTTTATAGCTATTTTATTTGTTAATATATTTAAGGTTTTTAAAAATACAGGGATTATTTTAGCGTGGTTTTTTATACAGCTATAAATAAAATAGCTATAAAATAAATAAAAATACTATTGAATTCCTCATAAAATAAAGAATCTAAATATACTAATTATTAGTTTATAGGACTTATATTGGTAGAGTTATTTAAAAGCGCACGGACGTTTTTTGTATGTATTTCGGGGTGGCCAATCCAATAGGGTGGCCAAAATCAAGTGGGAGATGCGTTAAAGTAAATATTATAAAATATAAAATATTTATAGTAAATTTTTAATTATATTAAATTAAAACAATATTAACTTAATATAAATTTAATATAATGTATTTTATAAGCATTTAAGCTATAAAAACATTTAAACTACTTTTTAACTTATATAAAAACGTTTATGCATAAATTATAACTTTATAAAAAACAGTTGTACAAAAAAAATAATTAATACTATTAAATTCGTAATTAGTTATTAAGGTTAGCAAATTAGTTACTACTAATATTTTTTTATTTTAAAGATTTTTAAATAACTTTATAAAAAAATTAAATATAAATAAATAAAATATACCATTTTAAAGCTCTTTCTAAAAAGAATTTAATAGTATAACTTTTATTAGTTAAAAGGGGGTTTTAAACATATAATTACTTGTAATACTTTTGTAGTATTTTTTTAATACTAATTTACTACTTTTATTACTAATTAGCAATTATTAATTAAAAACCTACTTTTAACTAATAAAAGTTATATTATTAAATTCCTTTTAAAAAGGGCTTTAAAATGGGATTTTATACTTATTTATAGCTATTTTTATTTAAAAGTTATTTTAAGTACTACACTAATACTATAAGGTATTAAAATTGTGTTTTAATAATACTAATTGTTAACCTTGTTAATTATATAATAAATTTAATATTAATTTTGTTTATTTTTTAGCTAATTTTTTAAGCAAGTTAAATATAAATTTAACCTTTTTTTTTAAAAAAAATAAGAAATATATTTAAATTTATTTTATAATTACAAAGTTAATAATATTAATTATTAGTTTATAAGCTTAATATTTAAGTAGTTAAAATTTATTTTATAAATATTTCTTTATATAATTATTAAATAAAACACTTTTAAAAAAGTAGCTTACATGTTTATATAGTTTAAATGCTTATAAAATACATAATTTTTTTAAAAAAAATATAATATTACTAACGTATAACACAAGCTACCAGGACATACAAGCTACCGGAACACTTTTTTAATTTTTACGTATACATTTTTAAAACATTAATTACTTAATAACTAATAATGCCGCTATTATACAAAAAAAAAAATGTAAAGCTTGTATTACAAGCTATATAACGCAACTTAAAATTATTTATTTAGCGTGCTACAACTATATATAATATTTTTTGTATAACATTTTATGCGTAACAGCAAAATTGTTTAGCAAAAGCAATTATATTAAGCGCTAAACAAAAATTAATAAAACTTAAAAAGCAAACTATTGTATAATATATAATAAATTTAGTTTTGCAATCGTTTTTGTTTTAGTTAAATAATGTTAAAAATATAGCTAATTTTTTTTTGCGCGCATATAATGCAACTGCGGTTAGTATTAACTAGGCTTTAAACTTTATATAATAATAACTTACTTTTTGTACGCGTTTTAATTAAAAAATTAATTATTAGCAAGTTTTTTGCAAAAATTTTAATGTATACTAAAAATAGTTTAAGCTTATATAACTTATAATAACAAAATTTAAAATTATTAAAAAAGATATTTATAACTTTAATAAAACTAGTTTTATAATAAGCAAAATATTGTTTAAAATAGTTGTTACAACTTTTAACCGGCGCAAATAACTAAAAGCTATATATTAAAGCAATTAAAAATAATTGTTTGTTATTTAAAGTATTAAGTTATATAGTTATATAGTTTTGCTATATATTATTTTAGCAAAAAAATTTTTTTTTTTTTTATAATATAAAAATAATAAATTATTGTTTAATTAAGTTATTATAATAATAAAAAATAGCTAAACAACAAATAAATAAAGTTTTAATTAGATTTAACATTTTAATAAATATATTGCGCGTTATATAAAAAGTATTTATTGCTTACTAATTTTTAATAGTTATAAAAGCTATTATTTTACTAAATTTAAATTATATATTAAAAATTATAATATTATTATTTTTTACATGCTTTTTTATTTGTTATATTATTTTTAGTTTTTTAATATTAATTGTTTTAGCTTATTAAAACGTGCGTATATAAAAAAAATTAACAAATTAGCATAAGTGTATATTATGCATATTAAAAAAAAAAATTTTTGCAGCGTTTTATTAAACATATAAAGCATTTATAACTAAATTAAAAATTTAAAAAAGTTTTTAAAGCATTAAATTAGTTTTATACAATTTAAATTATATAATTTTATAATTTAAAACAAAATTATTAATTAAAATACTGTTTAAGTTATTATTATTAGCTAAAAAATATTTATTTTTTTAAAAATTATAAACTTTATATAATATTAAAAATATATAATTTTAAGCTAACTATATTAAAAAAAAAGTTATATAATATTAAAATAGCTAGCTAAAAACTATTTTAAAAGCTGTTAACTAAATTATAAAAAGTATAACATTATTTGTATATAAAGTTTAATTATTAAAAAAAAAAACGTAGCATTTTAAACAACAAATTATAAACTTAGCTAACGCTGCTGTACAAAAAATAAACGTATTTAAAATAAAAAGTTATTTATTATATACAGGGTTGGCAAATTAGTTATTACTAGTATTTTTTCATTTTAAAGATTTTTAAATAACTTTATAAGGAAATTAAATATAAATAAATAAAATACATCATTTTAAAGCCCTTTTTAAAGGGAATTTAACAGTATAACTTTTATTAGTTAAAAGTGGGTCCTAAACATATAATTGCTTGTAGTACTTTTGTAGTACTTTTTTAATACTAATTTACTACTTTTAGTACTAATTGGCAATTACTAATTAAAGACCCACTTTTAATTAAAAAAAAGTTATATTATTAAATTCGTTTTAAAAAGGGCTTTAAAATGGTGTATTTTATTTATTTATAGCTATTTTTGTTTAAAAGTTATTTTAAGTACTACACTAGTACTACAAGGTACTAAAATCGTGTTTTAGTAATACTAATTGCCAACCCTGTATAAACTGCTTTTTTTGCTTTAATTGTTTTTTTAGTTTGTTAAGCTTAGCAGTTAATTAAACATTTTGCTATTAAAGTAGTTAAATAAAAGCTTTTTTTAATTTTATTATATTAGTATCAAAAAAATTCAAAAGTTTTTAGCTTTTATTATTACTTAAAAATGTTTTGTTACTATTTTGTAAATAACTTGTATATAAAAATCTTATAAAAAGAATAAAGCAAACTAGTTGTTTTAAAGCTATAGTAATTATATATTATAAGTAACTTTTAAATAAAAGCTTTAAAATTGTTACGTTTAAAAAATCGTTTAAAGTTAAATACAATATAATATATATTCCGTATAATAAATCTTATATAAAACTAAAGCTTGTAAAAGCAAAAAATAATATGTAAAGCACACCTAAATAAATTATAATAATATAAGCAAACAGAATTAGAAAAAATATACTCTAATTAATAGTTTAGTTAATAATACACCTGAATTATAACAACAAAACAATAAAGTTTTTTTAGCAAGTTTAACAAACTGCTAAGCATTAATTAGTTTGTTAATTTATAGCTAAATTTGCTTTTTTATTTTGGTAAAAGCAATAAAAAGTATAACAACGTTAATACCGTGCTTTTTAATAAAATAAGCCGCTTAAGCCTTTATACGTTCTTATAAATCTTTAAAAACATTATTAAAAAAAACTTATAAAATATTAGCTTTTATTAAATTGCAACAAGCTTATAACTTTCGTTTTAAAGTATTTATAAAAGTTATAATTAGGTTTAGCAAACTGGTTTTAACTTTTAGTAGCAGTGTATATAAACAATTGTTAGCGTTTTTTTTGCATAATAAAAGACTTACGGTCGAAAGCACAACAAATGTTGTTATTACAGTCCAGTTAATATTTCGGTTTTAATCTTTTAATTAGTTTAGAGTTAAAGCGGACCTGCTTTTTAGCCTAGTTAGCCACGTCGGCGTTTTATACTATATTAGTCGTAAAAATTAGCTATAGCTTAATTAGATCAGTATTCGGTCAGTTCTTTTTTTTTTAAAAATTTATCGTCTTTTTAAACATTATAAAATAATGCTATATATTGTAATAGCTATAGTAGCAGCAGTATAGTTAATTAACTAACTTTACTTTACACTAAAAAATAATATACAGCATAAAAAAAAAAAAAAAAAAAAAGTATAAAATAAAATAAAGAAATATAAGTTGTATATAATAAGTTTGTAAAACCTATACACCACTAAGCAACTATAATAAGCTGTTATATAATTCCTTTACCGTTGTAGCTGTTGCGCCTAATGCACAACCAACCAAACAAATCAAAACAGTTGCACACTTTAATAATAGCACTATTAATTATAAACTACTAGCGCTATACTATTTGCAAGTGCGCATACTGCGTGCGTAAGTGTTTGCAAAGCTGTTAGCAATATTTTAGCTGCAATAACGCAAAGTTGCGTTAAAAAGCCTTTAAACTACTGCTAAAAATAATAATAAAAACTTAAGCGGCTTTAAGCATACATTAAGTTACTTGCTTAATATAACTTTTGTAGCAAAAGCTTGTAAAAATAACGCAATAAAGTAGCCGAAAACAAACTTTAAGCTAAATTCTGAGGCAGCGTTGTGCTAAAAGTAATAAATAGCATTTTAGCTTAAAAATAATATAACGCAGTTTTAAAAATTATAGTTTTGCTAAGCTAAAGTTTATTATCAGGGTTGAAAAAATTTACTAGTAATAAATTTACTACAGGGTAGTATTACTACTGTAGTAGTAGTAGTAATTACTACTTATTACTGTAGTATTACTACTATTACTACTATAGTAATTAGAATTTTTTTTATTTTATATTTAATTAAACTTTAAAAATTTTAATATTAATAAATATTATTAATTATTATTTAAATAAAAAATAATCGAATATTTAAATAAATTTTAAAACTTTTAATATTAATAAACATTATTAATTTAAATATTCGATGAATTTTTATAAAGTTTTATGCTTATAAATATATAATATAATTAAAAATAATTAAATATATATTAATAATTTATTAATAATAAATCGAAATAAATCGAAACTACGATTTATATATAAATATGTTGTATTTTTTTATGTTAAAACTTTTTTTTAATAATAACAATTATAAATAATACAATAACATATAACGCATCCCCCAATTGACCGGATCACTTTTCTTACCATACAAATATTGTCCGTGCGTTATCACGTAATAATTTAATAACTTTACTAGTTTTTACTTTATAAACTAATAAAATGTACCATTAGATTTATAATTAAACGTAGATTTCAAATCTATAAAGTATAGTCTTACAGCTATTTTTATTAATTAGTTATTAAGTAATACGCTAAAGTAAGCGCTAAAATAATCCCTGCTTAGCGCTTATTTAGCGTATTGCTTAATAACTCGCTTAATAAAATAGTTATAAAATAAAAAAAAATACTACTAGATTTGCTTTTTAGTTACAATTCGAATGGTACTATTTATTATATTATAGCTATAATATTAACAAAGTTATTTATATGCCAAAAAGTACTAATTTTTATATATAAAGTAGTATACAGGATTTTTTTTAACTTTATAAGCTAAATAGTAGGGCTAATTTTAAAAGGTTTATATAATAATTTTTCTTATTTAATTTTGAATTTAATAGTGTTTTTACCTTATTTTTACGATTTTTCCTTAAAAAGTTATTAAAAGATTAATATAACAAATTTAAAAATAGTACGGAATTCGAAACTGATCCGGTCAATTGGGTGATCCGGTCAACAGGGTTGGCATTTAGTACTACTAATCTAGTATTTAGTAATACTAATACTAAAGTACTAAAGTTAAAAAAAGAAATTATATAAAAAATAGGAAATTTTATTTTAAAAAAAAAAAAAAAAAAAATATTGTGTAATATAATAATATTATATTTTTCTTAAAAAAATAACGTATTTTACAAGCATTTAAACTATATAAACATGTAAGCTACTTTTTAAAAGTATTTTATTTAATAATTATATAAAGAAATATTTATAAAATAAATTTTAACTACTTAAATATTAAGCTTATAAAATAATAATTAGTATTATTAACTTTATAATTATAAAATAAATTTAAATATATTTTTTATTTTTTTTAAGAAATTATTTATAGCGTACATTATTTTTTTTTAAAAAAGGTTAAATTTATATTTAACTTGCTTAAAAAATTAGCTAAAAAATAAAAAAGATTATTATTAAATTTATTATGTAACTAATTATAAATTTAATAGTATTAATTATTTTTTTGTACAACTGTTTTTCATAAAGTTATAATTTATGCATAAACGTTTTTATATAAGTTAAAAAGTAGTTTAAATGCTTTTATAGCTTAAATGCTTATAAAATACATTATATTAAATTTATATTAAGTTAATATTGTTTTAATTTAATATAACATACAATATAAGCTACTAAAATACACAAGCTACTAAAACACTTTTTTGCACTTTTGTACGTATAAATTAAATAATTTAACTATAACATATTAAATCAATTAAATTTAATTGGATATATTATTGTTAAATGTTTTTATAGCATTTTGACAAGTTTGTACATTATGCTTAAGCTTGCTATATATTTTATACTTTTGTACGCGCGCTGCACTAGCTTTTGTACAACAATTACTTATACGTATTTTATTCGAAATTTGCGCTTTAATAACTTGTTCGGTTTTAAAATTTTGTTTTTGCTATATAATAAATAACTTTTTATTTTAAATACGTTTGTTTTTCGTACAGCAGCGTTAACTAAGTTTGTAGTTTGTTATTTAAAATGCTACGTTTTTTTTTTTTAATGATTAAACTTTATATACAAATAGTGTTATACTTTTTATAACTTAATTAACAGCTTTTAAAATAGTTTTTAGCAAACTATTTTAATGCTGTACAACTTTTTTTTTAATATAGTTAGCTTAAAATTATATATTTTTAATATTATATAAAGTTTATAATTCTTAAAAAAATAAATGTTTTTTAGCCAATAATAATAACTTAAGCGGTGTTTTAGTTAATAATTTTGTTTTAAACTATAAAATTATATAATTTAAATTATACAAAACTAATTTAATGTTTTAAAAACTTTTTTAAAAGTTTAATTTAGTTATAAATACTTTGTACGCTTAATAAAACGTTGCAAAAAAAATTTTTTTTTTTAATATGCATAATATACATTTATATTAATTTGTTAATTTTTTTTGCGTACGTATGTTTTAATAAGCTAAAACAACTAACATTAAAAAGTTAAAAACAATGTAACAAATAAAAAAGCATATAAAAAATAATAATATTATAGTTTTTAGCGTACAACTTAAATTTAGTAAAATAATAGCTTTTATAACTGTTAAAAATTAGTAAGCAGTAAATACTTTTTATATAACGCGCAATATGTTTATTAAAATATTAAATCTAATTAAAACTTTGTTTATTTATTATTTAGCTGTTTTTTGTTGTTATAATAACTTAATCGGACAATAATTTACTGTTTTTATACTACAATAAAAAATAATTTTTTTTGCTAAAATAATATACAGCAAAACTGTATAATTATACAACTTAACATTTTAAATAATAAACAACTATTTTTAATTGCTTTAATATATAGCTTTTAGTTGTTTGCGCTAATTAAAAGTTGTAACAATTATTTTAAACAATATTTTGTTTATTATAAAACTAGTTTTATTAAAATTATAAATATTTTTTTTAATAATTTTAAATTTTGTTATTATAAGTTGTA
>MU377257.1:0-44892 GCA_022495195.1 Xylaria digitata
AAATACAGGGATTATTTTAGCGTGGTTTTTTATACAGCTATAAATAAAATAGCTATAAAATAAATAAAAATATTATTGAATTCCTTATAAAATAAAAAATCTAAATATACTAATTATTAGTTTATAGGACTTATATTGGTAAAGTTATTCAAAAGCGCACGGACGTTTTTTATATATATTTCGGGGTGGCCAATTTAATAAGGTGGCCAAAATCAAGTGGAAAATACGTTAATATTAAAATAGCTTTTTTATAATTATTTTTAAAAGTTTAAACTAAATTATATATAATATAATTAACATTATATATTGTTTTATGTTATTAAAAAAAATTTATAACTTTTTATTAAGCAAATTATTAACTTAGTTAACATTATTATATAAAAAAAACTTAATTATAAAATAAAAATTTATTTATTATATAAAAAGCAAAAAATTTGTAAGCTGCAAAAAATATAATTAAACAAAAAAACTATAAAATTTGTTAAAATAATTATTATATTAAAAAAAAAACATGCGTTTAACGCTATAAACTTTATAATAAACTTAATTATAATGCATAAACTTATTAAAATAATATAAAAACGTTTAATAAATTAAAATCTTAATAATTAAAGTTAATTATATAAAAAGTTGTTAAATTATTTTTAAATATATGTACAAAAGTTATAAAATATAACTTGTTTAATTAAATAACCCGTTTAATTAAAAAATGCGTTATATTAAACTAAAAAAACTATATTTATATTAATTATATAAGTATTTAGTTAAATAGTACATAATTAAATTAGGGGCTAAACTTAACTTAGATATTGTGGATATTTTTATAGAACTAAGTGGGGCTTAGCGGCCAGAGCAACAAAAGTTGGCGGCCAGTGTAGGTGGGCTCCTAGAGCTGCGTACATGGGGAAAGGGGGGGCGGGATACACAAGAAGATTAGACGACAAGCAAAGAACCTCTAAAATAGAAGACAACCCAAACTTGTGTGACAATCAGGAGCTATAGCGGATGCGCCTCAGTTCATCGGCCTATTGGGACACTCCCGATTGGTGAACTATCGAGGGGTGTTTCCCAATGAGCATGTCGCACTGGGCGAGTCGCAGCCGAGTTCGCCGCGAGCATCTGCCACTTGACCATGGTATTCACCGTCTTCCACTTCTGCGCCACGTCGGCGACCCACTAGAAGATGCAATCCACGCCGATGGCATTTTACGGAGGCATTTTGCGGAGGCATATCACGAGGCGACAGACATAATCAGTGTACAAGTTTCGTTGTGGTGTATCAATAGGGCAATTGCAGACGTTTATTCTTCCCTTACAATATTCATGACAGCGATTAGAACCTTTCCATTTCGTTCCTCACGATACTACATGATTCGACGGGAGTCCACACCCTTCGTCAAATCGATAACACACTTAAGTTCCTTCCTCTCCAGTTTCTCACACATCGTCATGGTCGTGAGGAAGTTTGGTTTACTTGGCAACCCGACGTGTTCAAATGTCGTCTTCAAGGTACCTGTACGCAAACTTGAAGTCGGCTTTCCTTCGATTCATCCTACGCAATAATTAATTAGCCAATAGGAGCCTCGATTTTTTTTTCTCTTTCACGATAACGTACCAAGTGGATTCATAATCGAAAAACCGATAGGTCCCCTGCTCAAACTCCTCCGTGATGTTCTTGGGCTCTTCATGCCTCTGGAACCAGGTTTGATATTGTTTATGGAAACGCCAACTCTGATCTTTCAAGGCTTTGGCCGCCAAATACTGTTGATAAGAACCCTGCTTGTAGTAGAAGACGTAGAAAAGTGTATCTGGCTCGATACGCGAGTATAACCGAGGGTCATCGAGGATCGCTAGTGGCTCCTGCGGGTACCCAGATGCAGAGTGGTACCGCGTTTCTGGTCTATATGACCTCGGTGGCTCGGCATCGGATGTATCAATCATATTCATACTACGTTGTGAAGCTGCCATCATGCGCAAAGTTGATGGCGTGTTCACCGGCATAGCACGCCTCTTTTTCATCAATTCGTAGGACTCTACCAGGTCGTCCAACGCGGCGGGAAGGTGGAATATCGATTCTTCCTCTTTGTTTTCTTGCCTTGTCTTGGCGCCGTTTGCTACCCCATTAGAGTAAGACCCTAATCGAACTCGTTAACAAGCAAGCGGGAAACGTATCGCAGATACTGTTATTACCTTTTCCAGATTCCCCCGATTCTGTGGCGGCAGAAGCCGTGCTCGAAGATTTCGAAACCTTTTCTGCCTTCCTAAATGTACTTGATATACTCGTGCTATGTTCTGAAGGTTTGGGCTCGGGAATAGGTAGGCTTCCTATTTTTGGTTCCGAGTGAGCAGGTTGTACAGCTATCGTACTTGGTGAATTCGCGGCACTCGTTTTGAACGGAGCAGCCGGCGGCAATGGCGAAATCCCTACAGACACCGTAACCGGTTGGGAGCCCGGTGGAGGTGGCAGTGGTGCTATACCAACATTATTCTTATCGCTAGCAGCAGCAGCAGCAGCCGCCGCTGAGGCGTACTTGAGTCCTTCTCCAGGAGGCCTTTGGGGTAACGATGCTGGTTTCATACTGGAACTAGATGATCCGCTACCATTAGTTACGTTAGCGAGGGGATTGTGTAATGTCGCCAATGTCGGCAAAGGAGATTTCAATTGTGCAGAGGGTCTTCGAGCAGCGGCCGGATCGATTGCAGCGGTCCTAGTCTTGGCCGGTAAGCTCGCGGGCCGTAGTTCTGAATCCGCCACCTCTTCCTGCACCGACTGTGTATCTTGTGAGGATACACGGTCGTTATCTTGGTTCATGCCGTACGTATCTTCCTCCTCTTCCAGAGCCAGCTCGTCGTAAAGGCCTTCATCTTCCATGAAATCATCATTCGTGCCGTCCGTGACGTAATAACGAATACTTTCTTCCAGGTCAGTCACTTGTTCCGTCTCAATGCCGCCATTTTCTAGGGACCGCCTGATCAGCTCGAGCTTCCCTTGGTGCCACTTGTGCCTCTCGATTATATGTTCTATTGCCGCGATACGCTCTGCTTTCGCCACCTGGCCCTTGCCCTTCTTCATGGTCACCTGTATCTGCTCGCTTTCGGCTTCGAGGGCCTCGATCTGTTGTTCGAGTTCATCGACCATGTTGCTCAGGAATTCCCCGGCTTCCGCCTTGGCTTGTTCCTTGGGGTCGAGCTTGGCGGCAGCAGAAAGGCCCTCTTTCGAGTAAGCCTTGGTCTTCATAGCCTTCTCCACAGCCTTGAATCTCTCCATTTGCTAGCAAGGAATCAGCATAACACGTGGCGCAATACACGAAGTTCACGGTCTCTCGGTAGCACCAACCGTCTCAATCAGCTTCCGATGCTCGAGCAAGGGAGTCTTGTCCTTGATGTCGTTACTAGCGGCCCATGTCTTGATCTGATCACGCAACCTCTGGAGTTTTTTAATTTCGCGCTTGAGATTGTCCTCGAGCTTCTCTTTCTGGGCGGGGTTGTTGGACTGCTCGATCTTCTCGTATATTCCATCAAACTCGGCTACTCCTTCAGCAACCTTTTTGAAGGTCTTATCGATCTCCTGCTGTAATTTCCGGGCCGCCATCTTGATATTATGTACATAAGGCGAAAAGCCTTTCGTAGACGAATGGGAACGGAGGCGGCAGCTATTATTACTACTGCTGCTGTTGCTGCTGCTGCTATCGCTACCGCTGGCGCTGCTGTTCGATGGTTGATTCTTGCTGCTCGGGCAGCGATATTAGGCAATGGTACGGCGTCTCGGAGGGAATCGTATGGAGGGAGATGACGTGTCAAAAAGGTAGGAGAGGGTGCACATTCGTCTGGGCCTGTCGGGAGAGGATGCTGAAACTCCGTGTCAGAAGACAATCAATCGATAGGCGGACGCAGAGCTCAGATGGGAATTGGTAGGTGAAGGCGACAAACTAGAGAGACGCGGGAAATGGACAAGGCGGACATACCTTTTGTTTTGCAGGTTAGAAAATAATGATGCTCGTTTGCCCTAGGCTGCCGATGTTGCTTGTATTCAAGACCAGAATCGGCTGGAAGGCTGAATCGCGCGCTTATGTTACCTAACCGAAGATATTACCGTAGTACCTGAGTTTTTAGTGAAGTATACGTGGTGATGGCGGGCCCGGTGATAGGTCATGGGCGACAGCAGGGCAGGTCAGAGGTACCTACACTTATAAGCAGGTACATGTCTATGTAGGTTATGTAGGTAGGTACTTAGGTGTTCAGGTAATGAACCACTTCGCCTCGCCCGCCTAGGTACCTACACATCCAGTATCAAGCCTGCCCTGCCTCCATGTCGGGTTTCATTGACCTAGGTACATTTAGGTACATGTAAGTAACCAAGTACCTACCTACTACGCCATAGCAAAGCATATAGGACTAACTATTAGTACAATTACATAGTATGTCAATAAGGTACTCAATGTGCACTATGTGTAATTCCTACCTAGTGTCTGTTAATATTTTGTCGAATTTTTTATTTATTTACAAATACTAAAAATAGCTTCTCTATGTTGATAGGAACACAGGCAGGACGTATCACCTAAGTATCAACCCAAGAAGTACACTAGCCGCAGCAGATGTGCGTACAGCATGATGGTGTTTCTCAACCCACCTATTGTGTGTGCTAGGGAAGCAGCTGGCGTACTAGTAGTAGCGCCAAGGACTAACCTAGCCTCTCTACATATGTAGGTAACCAGGTAACGCTAGGGAAATATATGATGCATGTAAATGGTCGAGATGAATCCCGTAGGTAGTATAAACAAACATATACGATTATGCTAATTGAGTTCCTCGATAGGTAATATTTTAAAACCAATCCCATCTAATGAAGTCTCCTAAACTTCATAGAGACCCGGTCCTATATTTGTCTATATTTGTATATACCTTAGGTACTTACCTAAGGGTACCTAGCTTCAGCTGTACAAGAATGGGTACACGTAGTTGTAGGCAATCATTGACTTGCCATATAGGCCGCCAGCTGTTCACAGTTGGCCACGATAGAGTCAATAAGTCTTCCAACAGTCTCCCAATCAAAGCTTCTGTACAGCTTGAGAGCACCGTTAATACGACTCTGTCCATATAAATGTTTACTCCACTCTCGTATTATCATTAATATGTCATATGTTTGTCCAACATGAAAGGTTTGTCCCGCTAGATCCCCCCTCCCACCCCGGCAAGCGTAGACCATTTCATTGATACCTCTTGTAGCCATACTACAACGCGTGCTTTCGGCCTCCGTCACAGTGGAGAAGGAAGTAGTGTCATCTATAGGGAAAGGTGTTCTTGTCTTCGCTGCAGTGGCCCCGGGGGACACTCAAAAGGAAGCAGACTCCCTAGCAGCCAAAGTGTTAAAGATGAAGTTATGGGACGATGATACCGGGGCCAGAGTACGCTTGCTATACCCCTCTTTTCTTTCGTCAATGGCAGTGGCAATTTGCATATCGTGCCCTTCGTAGTGCTTGTTGTCATCATGTCTTAACGCGTGTTCCTCCTCAGTGGAAGCATAACGTCCAGGAGATCGCCGGAGAAATTCTATGTGGTAGGTCTCCGCTCGCCTGTCCTCACTCATCTCTTCCGCCACAGTTTATCTAATAGCGTGGCATCAGTCTCTCAGTTTACCCTTCTTGCTTCGACGAAGAAGGGGAATAAGCCCGACTTTCACGGAGCTGCTGGTGGAGAAGAGGCTAAAAGATTATACCAATATTTCTTTGAGAAGGTTCGGCAAGGTTACGCAGCCGACAAGGTTCAGAACGGTGTATTTCAAGCTATGATGGAAGTTGCCCTAGTTAACGATGGACCTGTGCGTGCCTCTCTGCTCGTGAAGCTATGAGAATCTGCTAACCATCTACAAGGTCACGTTGGAGATATCGGCTCTTCCAAAAGCTGATTCAAAATCCGATCAAAAGGCCGAACCAAAAGCTAAGCCAAGCTCCTCACCAGTGTCAGTCCCGTCTAACTAGGCAGCTTTAGTCATCATCACGAGGTTCAAGTGATGCTCACCAGGACAGAACTTCACGTTTAGTCTGTCGGATCTGATACAATTCACGCTAGCAAGTACAGACTGTGATGAGATATTGTCATTATACGTTTAAGAATATGTATAGATATAGAAGTCATCATACGCTAGAGAAAAACAAACCCCCAGAAACCCAATTCGGTATATGTGAAAATCATGAGCCGGGTGTGCCTTCTAACTCGGTTGACTAGTCTCCCATTACCACGAGAAGGGTATCCCCGATATTGATGACGTTTAGGTCTAAATAGCCAACCGAACCCCATACAACCATGTCAAGTGAATCACATATGCCCATGAATACCTTTATAACGCCTAGAATAAATAACAAAGTCAACCAGAAGCTACTTAAATCGTCGATTGCGCTTCAGCTCGCGTCTCTTTGCGGCAACTTTAGCATCCCAGGTCCCTGCGAAGAGGTCTTCGCATTCATCCTCATCATCCGAGTCAAACACGACGGGCTCTGCATCGTCACCATCATGGGTAGTTTTCTGTCCAAATTCGAGCCTGGGTATTTCGTCGCCCATGGTGTCTTCCCAGCTTCTATAGGTGACCGTTCTCTGGGTCTCCAGGATGAACCTGCCGATTTTGTATTTCTGGGACTCTTCTTTTGCATCGACGTACTTCCAGCCAATCTTGGCACGGCAGGTGGCACATTGAATGTCAGAAACAACGTGTGCCCCTGTGGATAGAGCGCGATTTTCTGGCTTCCCGATCTTGATATTCATCAAGTTGCCCCCAGATTTCTGCGGAGGGCCATCAGGAGGCGAAATTAGATATGCACGGCCATAACGGCCTGTAAATCCCTTGCTCACGATCTGTGAGTAGAAAGCAAAGTCGGTTCCGCATGTGGAGCACCGAATAGTGTCAGGTTGGATTCTGATGAGTTTAGGGGCATCGCGCTGTTCAGTAGAAGGCCGGCGAAAGCCGTATTTCACATGGGAAAACCAGGAGGGAGAGGAAGAAGAATCGGGTGGGCAATCCACCAAGCTCGACAGTACAGAGTCTGTGGGAGAGTTGCTCAAGGACGGAATGTCACTGGGGGCAGGAATAGCGTTACTAGATGACAGGATGTGGTGGTGTCGGCGAAAAGGCCGTGACAAGCTTGGCAACAAGTAGGTCGAGAACCTTGGTGGTGGAGGAGTTTCAGCAGCTTCGGGCGGCGGTGGTGGCGGTGGTGGCGGTGGTGGCGGTGGGGAAGCCACTTCGTTTAGCATCATAGACAACATGATCTAACTAGTGTAGTTAGTGGAGGGGGGTATAATGGCCTAGACTGTATCATTAAATTGAGGCAGATGGTGCTATCTTGGAAATCAATCAGTCACCGATCCATGTAATCATGCAGAAGAGGAAGAGGAGGAGGAGGAGGAGGAAGTAGACGCCTGACACACGTGATCAGATGAGCGAAGAAGTTGAAGTTGAGGTAGTATAGGAAAAAGAAAACAAAGAAAAGCGAAGGTTGGGTTGTTGAGGGGATTGAGGTGTATCAACCCCGCATCGCGGGTGTGCTGGCCAAATGGGAAGAGATGGGCAAAAAAAAAGGGTCCAAATACAGTGATGTGGTGTACCGTAACTACTGCACATATAGTAGGAATATCATATAAAGAATCGCTACCAGCAGGTCAAATGACAGGCCCTCGTGATATACCCATCACACCATGATTGGGCTGATCGGAGGTGATTGTTAAGCCATATATCATGAGCCTACCTACGTATACACTAAGAGCTTATTGTGCCTTAGTAGTCAAATCCTACTGCAGTCAAATGACTTAAACCGCTTTCACAATACCTATTTAAGTTGGGTGGTTGTTTCTTATCCCGAACAACAAGGGTTTTACTTGCTGTAAGGGGGACCAACCTACACTATAGTTCCACCGCGCAGTAGATAATACATGCCTCCGGTTAACCAAGTCCACCCGACGCAACGTTGACGACGGCCCGCGATCATTTTTTCCGGCTCGCTTATTCGTTACCCGGGTTAGCGACTTGGCTCAATCGCAATGTCACCATTTCTAACACTAAGTCTATGGGTGCAGCTTAGTGAAATGTGTTTAGGCGAGTCACTCACAGTCGTAAACGTCTGAGTAGAGCCTAGGTTGAAATACTGCAATTCTTCAGGGAGCTGAGCGCCATCAGGGGTTAGCTACTACTTACTTACCCTAGAGGATGACTCGAGGAGGAGTGTAACGCATGATTAGCTGAATTTTATACCGAATATTATGGGAAACATCGGGGCCGCCTCAATATTTGATATCTCATTAGCTTTGTATTATCTATAAGACAAGTATTTAAAGGTGCGGCCTGCATAAAACGCGTTGCCGTAGCGAGCCCTCCACGGTGGAAAAGGAAAAGAAAGCTCAAATCAGCATCGGAAAGTCATGGTATGGATATCGCCTCAACGCCCAAAGGTAACTTTAAATGAATTCCGAGAGCCGCTGCAACCCTCGGTGTTGTTTGGAAATACTGGCTAGGTAATGTGCTTGGGGAAATGCCTGAAAGGCAACATTGCCTAGGCCAATAAGCTTCATAGTTTTCGGATCTCAGGATTATGTATGCAGCAAGTATGCGGCAGGTATCCGGGACCAAGAGATCATGAGCCACGGTTCCTAAGCCAGAAGCTTGCCCGAAGTCCCCCACGTGGGGTCTGAGCTATCACCAAGAATGCCGGCGCCGTAACGTGATATACTAACTATATTCAGAGAAGGGGCATTTATATGCTTTTAGAGGTTTCTGAATGTAGCTTGCATCAGACCACCAGTCCCTTTAAAGAAGTATCGGTCATATTAACGTGGGCCTTGCGCGAATCGCTCTCTCAAAACACGGGCCCTCGAAACAGTTGGACTACGTCGTTATAGTTCCGACATAATTAAAGGGTGATGCAGCTGAGGCTAGGTTAGCTTCGTTGCGTGCTCGAGGCGACTAACAACGAGATAATTGTAGATGTGCTTTATATTCCATTCACTTTTGCTTCCCAAGTGTTGTCATAACTAACATTCCCCTTCTCGTCCTCCTCTTTGTGATAGTTGAAGTACCCCCTTTCCGTAGCTTAGTTGTCTTCTTCAGTGCGCAAGAGCCATTGCGATTCCTCGTGTGTAACCGTCGAGGCATCACAAGTGACCTCTATGAGTAGTGTTGCTCTGTCCTATTAGTTAATAGTAGAGCACCTGGATTGAGATGGTACCTCTTGGTGTTGATGCATAGTATAGCTGCATTTGCGAATGGGGAAGATGCAAGGCAGCTCGTCATTAGCCACTCTCGTAATGTAGAAGATATCGAGCAGTTACAAAAGTGCCCAGAAAGGTTAACTATAGGCATAGGTTACGATCGAGGTTGCCGTGCGGAGGGCATATACTTCTTCAGTGCGTCTAGCCTTTGACTATATACGTACTGCTTTGTTATAGCAGAGCGAGATCGTGATGTAGAGCCATATATTATCATAGATCGGAGTACCTATTATGAAGAAGGTGCAGATAGCAACGCTAGCTAAAGAGACGGTATCGAGGCCACCCAGAGATCTCACGAGGATAAAGCTTGGAATGAAGGCCTTTTTAGTGCAAAGAGAGTTCCCATGATTAACACGCCCAACATAGATTGAAGCCAACAGGATATTCCCCCTAAACACAGGCAAGATACTTTGCTTTCTGATTTCGACAGAATTTGAGACGATATGCTCAATAAGGATATATAGCACGTATATGCTATAGTCAATGATCACTCCGCCCTATTATTGGTTAATGGTATTATAACCTTCATTTTATCCAGACAAGCGACCCGAACACTCGACGAGAGAACCACGACCCAATTTGGACATTAGAAAATTGAAGCTCCGACTCAGGTTTATTTATTGAATGTAAATATAGTCTCTAGATACCCCCCGATGTGCTATAGATTTTTCGAGATTCTTTTTCAGGCATGAGTGCCGATACCGAAGGCTATGTCTAATCTCGCCTCCGCAAAACGTAAAGATGTATGTATCACTCGCCTTGAGTTCCCGTATTTCTCATGTAAAAATACTGTACTTTCTTTTAGTAATTGGTACATTGAGTAAATTCTTGTTGTCTTTCGCTCCTACAGAAGCTAAAGGGTTGACTTGACTAATACTGACCGCCACCCCAGCAAACTTACGCTGATGATAAAATGAAACCGAAGAAGCTATTTCTCCCTTTCCTGGGCTATTTATGGAACTTCACTATGGCGTCTTTTCGCAACGGCTTCAATGGTGTCACGCAGCATACCGACCTATTATTAGAATGGGATCTTGGGGATGCGATGGACCATCCCCTCGTCATCCACGCACGGGTCTTGAACGTGACAGGCGACCATAAAGTGAATACATTTGAGACGGACATTTCGAGTGAGTTTGATCCTCCAAGAAAAGGGCCTGTGTGTCATTGACAACAACGTAGCTGGACTAGCTAGCGACTCATTCCTCTGGAGGGATTTACCTTCCCCTCTCCCGTTTCTCCCAACTGCGACGTACGAACTTCAAGTTCTGCGTCAGGGGCAAGTAGGAGACATATTTTCGGACCTAGTTATCGCCTCTTCGACCCCCTTTGCCATATTAATGGAGGATGGAGGGGGAAATGATGATAGCGATTGGCAAACGGTAGGGATGCCATGATACTCTGTAGAATTTTTACCGTTGGCGTTTATTGGGCTAATAGGATGTCGATAGGGAATAAATGGCGCCCCGAGTGAGCCTTCGAAGCCGACGGACTTGCCTCACTCGCACGGTAATCCTGATAGTAGTGCGGCTATCGTTCCCGGCTTGGTTGTGCCACTCGTACTTGGAATCTCGATTTACGTGTTGCTGTGCATGCAACGGCGACGCAAGAGAGCGCTTGAGGAACGCCAGAAGGCAAGAGAAACGCTAGTGATCGACTAATATACTGTCGTCCCTGCAATTCTCGGGCAGTTTAGATGAGATTGCCGTGCTGGCTGCGGCATCATTAATAATTTGTCTCTTCTACTATAGGAAACATGAGCGGAATCCGCTCACATATACTATCAGTAACGTACGATAATATTGTCGCCCCTATTAGCCCCTATTAGCCCATATTCTGTAACGGGCTCGTCCTCTACATGGATGAAGGAATGGCACGAGTAAACAAAGAAGTCACATACCCTCGTTATACTATGGAGAGGAAGTTTTACCATTCTTAGCACACACCCACGCAACTGTCTCAGGAGATTCTACCACCCCCACCCCCACCCCCCGCCGGGGGGAACGTAAGAACGATGCCATTCATCACTCCTAGTTCAGAGACCTGAATTACAGCCGAGTAGAGCGGCAACGGAAATACTATGCCGTGGAATTATCACGGATTCGGAGTCTGTGGTATTGATGGCTGTGCGATGAGCCACGGTAAACCATCCTCGGAAGAAATACTCATTCTTAGGAAGAGAGGGACGACCAAATGCGAGGAATTGAGACCGTTAGCATTTGGGGGCATGTTGAAAGACGTCGACGTCATAATCGATATCGTGGTCGTGGGGACCATGATTATAAGTGGAATCGGACAAGTTAGGCTGGCTGAAGAACACTCTTCGTGGGGATAGACGCCCTAATATCAATATGAGGAGGACCGGAAACACCGGTGGTATGTAGACTATCTTTCGGATACTCGGGTATGAACGGATGACCGGCCAGGTCTTCAAGCTCTTGCACTAAGAGAAAAACACGGCGTGAGAATTAGACGGCGTACTGAGTTTCCCTACTGCCGTACGTTGTTGCTCAGATAGAGAACTAACTAAGAATTCGAGTTAAAATACAGTACGCAGCGCTTGTAGCTTCGGGCCATTACTGGTTGGTATCCGTATCGTCTGTCAGCTTACGGCTGCCGGTTGGGGGTGCACAGCGGTATCGCGGCGAGCTACGAATATTGTAGTAGTAGTGTAATTCTAGGCTGACACCGCGAGTAGTTGCCCGACCCAGCTTATTAGAGACCTGCGCTTTTGCTCATAGCTTCTATACTACGCTACACTCTATCATTCTCTTCTCCTAAGTATATTAGCCTCGGCCGAACTTTCGGGAAAAAAGATCCGCCCCTCACAGTTTCTTCTAGTAAATGAAAAGCTTGTGTCTCTTTTCCGTAAGCCGCGCGCCGGATGTTTCGGCTATATGCTCACATTAGAAATGAGAAAACGAGCGGGATTTACAATGGCTGTGAATGATACGAAGTCCTACATTGAGTTGATACTGTAAGCATGCATGGCATGGCTGGCCTTACGCAATTAAACAGTGCCCAAGGTTTCCACATCTGTAGGTACATTTGATGAGGTGCTTTGCTGACTGCCTAGTTACCAGTCTCTTGTATGCTCCTGCTCGGAGGCTGGTTACCTCCCAACGGTTTTCAGTGACAGAAGATAGGCATTGTGCGTAGGCCTTAGCTCAAGGTGAGGTAGTTAAGTGTTAAAATAGCGATAATAATCTCGATTTGAGACGATCAGCTAGAACCTGTTTGCAGCTCTGTAGTAGTTTAAAACCCAGTTTGAAAGAGCTGGGGCTTAGCTCGGTATTCCGCTATAGTGTTCCGCTGTATAGGTACCTAGTGTAGGACTTACCGGGATTCTGGGAATAGCCGGCTCGCAGCTACCTAGTGTACGCGGTAGACTGTGTTTACTCGGCTATATTCGCTTAAGTGTACAGGTAGTGTAGTGTATACCAGTGTTTATGATCAGCAATCCTTGTATTTGATCTTTTCGAAATAATCACGTAGGGGGAGCTGTGCGCTAAATATACCGAGCTCTAGAATCTGCTCTGGACTTCAGCCCTGGCCCATATTCTTGCGGTGTGGAAACGATCATGTTGTGCGTTTTCGTGCCCCTCGATGGGTTATGTCTGCGAGATTCTCATTGGATAATTATGTTTTTTATCTGTGTATTCCCCCGAGCATACTCGGACAAAATACGGGTTTCGGTTGGCCTTGGTGGGTTAAGTTTACAGTATGGATACTGTATCGTATTTATAAGCCTTTCTGATCATCGTCCTATTTCAAGTACTCTACACTAGCTTCGAGATCTACAATTTACTAGGATAAATACTTAGTGTAGCTTCTAAAAAGAGGAGCTACTATATAAGCATGTCATCAACATGGCATCTTTACATATAGTAGGAGATATTACTCCTTGAAGACTAGGGAGATGCATAAAATACCAAAAGCCTGTTTTCATATACTGGGTACACTAGGTACTGACGTCTAGTTGATGAAATATTGGACACATGGGGTACACTACTTGTACATTATCACTTCTGGTTACACTACTCTTGGTCTGAGTAAGAGAGCCCAGTCCCTTTTGTAGTGTAAGGTGTGTATGGCGTTGGTTGCGAAATGAAAGCTGAGGACCGATCTTGCGAGATGGCAGGCTTGTTTAGACAGGGGCAGTGAGCTAACCCATTAAACTACACTACATATACTAGTACTCAACGTACCTGCATTAGCGTTGCCTTAATATGTACTATGTGTGCTGTTTCACTCGTGTAGATGCGTTTGCCACGGAACCAGCACGTTGTTGTACTGCGTGCTGCAGTAACATTTCGTCTGATGTGATGTAGCGGAATCAACCTGTCCGTGTCTAGCAAGCTGATAGGGCTAAAACCTTCTGGGATGGATTTCTTGCATCAGGATGGATGATCTTGGGGTATGATCTACCGTGTTTGCGTATTTTCTCTCCCCTTTTCCTTTTCCCCCTATACGTAGTAGTGTAGCTAGGTAACTAGTAGTGTAGTCCATGCACAATACCTATTTCAAAGAACTACTAAAAATACTTGGGCTAGGAAGACCGCGCGTTGTCCTCAAGAAGTTTCGTTATGAACAATACAGTTGACACACTCACCGATTGTGGCGTCAGCATGCAACAAGTTTTCTCATAGTCAAGGGTTGGTATATCATTTCCCTTTACAGAACAGTTGCTCATCTCCTGCGCCCCTTTTCCACGAAATTTCTTGCCAGGCTGGTACTAAGTAGTTCTCTTGGCTAGGGGCGACCCCTGCTACTACGATGAATAACCTGCCAAGACGGTCGTATCAATACTAGACGATGTAATGCGTCAACAAAGACCTGGTTACTGCTGTTGAACATCCTAGTGTACCCTGCTAGCTTGTCCAAACTTACCTTAACTGCAGCTAACAACGAGTTCGATCCAATCGAGACGCAGCTCGCCAGCCTCGTAATATCAGCCACCATGCTCGAAAACTAGGCAGCTAGGGCAGTGGGACGGCTTTAGACCCTGTCTGCCTCCGTAGCCTGGTGGGCATCGGTGTGCGTTAGTACCAAAGTAGGATGGTGGATATGTATACAGTACGTGTATAGCATAGTCAAGAGTGATGGGTGGTGCCGGAGGATGAGGGGACTCATACGGTCACCAACTAGTATCAATAAAGGAGGCACTTGCTATTTAATAAGGAGGACCCCCCCACGGGTTCAGAATGGGACTTTTCTTCTCCCTTACACTGTTCCTATCGTCAAGGTCAACTACGAGCTCGAGACACTGCTCGCCGACGTATTTCACGTCATCCACTCTTTAAGAAAAACCAATACACTCGTTAAAATATTAGATAATCTAATCCAAAATAATGGCTCCTTCGCTCTACCAGACCGTCGGCGCTGCCGCAGCCCTCTTTGCCGCCTCGGCCAACGCCAGCAACTTCGGCCGTCACCAGTTCCAAGAGAGGGCTCCCAACAACTATCCCGTCTACGGATACCCGGTCTATCCTACCAGCAGCGAGACCACCCCTGCTGTCCCGACCGGCAGTGTGTCTCCTAGCAGCAGCGTCCCAGTCGATACCAGTTCAAGCGTGCTGCCCACTACCAGCGCCAGTGCTTCTTCCCCTCCTGCTAGCACTCCCGTGAGCAGTGTTCCTGTGAGCAGCACCCCAGTAAGCAGCCAGCCCGGACACTCTTCATCGTACCCGGGCGGCCACCATAGCCACTACCCCGGTGGTCACCACCATCACTCTCATCCTGGCAGTGGATACCCGGGTTCTAGCAGCACCCCCAGTGCTAGCTACAGCAGTGTTGTCCCTAGCAGCAGTGTCCCCTATTCGAGCGAGAGCACTGGACCCGCAACTAGCAGCACTCCTGCTAGCAGCACCCCCGGTACAGGTTACAGCAGTACTCCTGGTGTTACCTACAGCAGCAGCACCCCTGGTGGTGGCTATCCCACCGGAGGTTACCCTGGGTACCCAGTTCCTAGTAGCAGTGGTCCTTACTCAAGTGAGAGCACCGGCCCTGCTACGAGTAGCACCCCAAGTGCTGAATACAGCAGCAGTGTTCCTGGTAATGGCTACCCTACTGGAGGTTTCCCTGGGTACCCAGTTCCCAGCAGCAGTGGCCCTTACTCGAGCGAGAGCACTGGTCCTGCCACCAGCAGCACTCCCGGCTCCGGCTATAGCAGCACTCCTAGTGCTAGCTACAGTAGCAGTGTTCCCGGTAGCGGTTATCCGACCGGAGGGTACCCAGTTCCTAGCAGCAGCGGACCGTATTCTAGCGAGAGCACCGGCCCTGCCACCAGCAGTACCCCGGGCGCTAGCTATAGTAGCAGCGTTCCTAGCAGCAGTGGTGTCTCTACCGGAAGCCACCCCCCTACGACTAGCAGCGCTCCTGTTGGTGGTTACCCTACCGGGTATTCCGTCAGCAGTGGAATCGAGTCCAGCGAGAGCAACTCTCCTACCACCAGCGCTCCCGTCTCATACACCACTTCGACTATCTACTCGACTACCCAGGTTGAGACGGCCCCTGGTAAGACAACTACTGTGGTCATCCCTATCAGCACCACTGTTTGCCCTGTGACCGCGACCGAGATCAGCTCCCCTACGACTACTCCCGTAGTTTATACCACCTCTACCATCTACACCACTTCAACCTACGAAACTCAGGGCTCAACGACCACTGTCGTCATCCCCGTCAGCACGACTGTCTGCCCAGTGACCGAGACCGAGACTCAGCCTGCTGGTGGTTACCCCACTGGTTCTTCCCCTGGAAGCCCTGTGGAATCTACGACTGCCACCTACCCTGCCGGCGGCTACCCAACTGGTGGTTCCCCTGGCGGCCCCGAGGAGTCTACCACCACCACGACCTCGACTCTGTGGCTCCCCACCACTGTTTACGTTTCTTCGGTTTCTGAGACCACTCCTGCTAGCTACCCAACTGAGAGCTACCCTGCCGGTGGTAACTCTCCTAGCAGCGGCGTCTACCCATCTCAGAGCTACCCTGCTGGTGGCGCTTCCAGCAGCACTGGTGCTGAGGTTTACCCCACTGGGACCTACCCTGTCGGCGGTGCTTCTCCTAGCACCAAGGACGTCGAGGTTTACGTCACCGCCACCGTGGTTCCCGTCACCAACTATCCTTCCGGCTACCCCACCTATCCTGCTGGTGGTTATCCCGGCACCAACGCTACCCTGAGCACGTCAACTTATGCTCCGTCTACCCCCGGCTCATCGTACCCCACCTCGACACCCATTCCCACTGGTGGTGCCGTGAAGGGCGGCGTCAGTGTCGCTCTCATGGCCGTCGCCGGTCTGTTGGCTTTCGCTCTATAAATGGCTGAACGAAGAGACATGGATCGATGACGCGTGCGTGTGATTTGCTGGTGTTTTCTACATGATAGATGGTCGGTTGGTTAGCTTGCATAGGCCTTTGTTTTGTATTTTGCAGTTTTAATACTTTCTCCATACGCGCCGAGTATATATATCGCCTTTGATGTATATAGGTTCGGATTTTAAGGGATGGTTATGTAGCTTGTATCTAGTTATTAGGTACGGATCTGTTATACCATTTCCCTTTGAAATGTTCAACGCATGCGTTCGATGATTAATGTGACTTTGATTTGGTCGGAGTCTGAATGTTACGTCGAGCCGGTCGATGGAGCCTGTTAATGTGAGCCCTGATCACCTCGAACTATACCTGTGTAAACGCCATCTCATGAACCTGAGACTACTCGTGGGGGTTGCGGTCCCAGTGAATATGTGAAGACGATAACGTGGACTATTCGAGACCAGCAGAGCGGAATTGTTTATCAGTGCTGTTCTAGAGATTGCGGAGTTGAAAAGTTGGAGAGTAGCAGTTTATACAGCGAGGTATGTAGTAAATTAGTTGGGCTACGGGGAGGGGTCAAGAGGTGGCCTACCTAACCTTAGGTACGTACATAGTAAGATTCGGGCCTGGACCGGTGCAACCCGTCCTACGTCCGTTCATTCTCCGTCCATTCTCCAACCAAAACAACTTCATTCTTTTCTAACTCCTATGGTTTTTCTGAATAGCCCGTAGCTAGCTACGTGACAGGGCACCCTCTCCCCTCTCCCCATTCCTCGATCCGTCTATCCCGTCTCATCTTGCTCGTAAACCGAGCCGGTGGCCGGCGCGACCGTGATGCGTGCTCTCCGTCTGGTCGGCCTTCGCTTATCCACAAGATGTCGGGTGTCTTCTCCCTCCGCTTTTCTGTCCTCTTCCACGGCCGTGGCACCGTCACCGTCCCCGATCTCCTGCTGTCTTGCGCTGCTGGCTTCTCGTCCGCAAAGGCCGTTCTCGCACACTGCACACCGCCGAAACCACTGGCGCGACCCGCGACGCCGTGACCCAGCCGAAGAACTCGGTCGAGCCAAACCCCTGATAACTTCTGAGGGCTTATCGAAATTCCTTCGGTCGCCGAGCCTATATACTATAATTATAGTGTCAATGGGAGGGGCTGTGGCTTTCTATTTCGCGAACATCCAGACGGTGCCCGTATCGGGACGGCAGCGATTCAACTGCTACAGCGAGGCCAAGGTGAAGGCCACAGGCGATGCACAGGCAAGGCGGATAGAAGTAAGCACTCCCTAGAGTCATTCTCTTCCTGTAATAGCTGCTTGCGGAGACAAAAATTTCCTACCAGGGCGACGCGCATGTCTCTAGGGCACGCAGAACTCCTTAACTCCACACCTATTTCACCTGAAAGAGTAACGACTAACTCTAGCGAACTATAGTGGGAGGTCGAGCGTGCCGGTGGCCGCTTCCTCGATGACTGGGACTGGCGGACGAGGCTCGTTAAGAAAGTCATGAGGCGTTTAATTCCTGTTAGCGGGATGGAGGATTCGGAGTGGGAGGTCAGGGTGATCGACGATCCTAGCACGGCGAACGCATTCGTCCTGCCCGGCGGGAAAGTCTTCGTCTTCAGCGGGCTGATCCCCATCGCGCGCAACGAGCATGGGTTGGCCGCTGTGCTGGGCCATGAGATTGCGCACAATCTAGCTGAACATGTCGCTGAGCGCATGTCCTCACAGCTTGGTGTCAATATCCTTCTGTACTCGCTCATCTCCTTGACGGGTGGCATTGGGATTCTCGTGACAACGTGGCTTGGAAATGCCATGCTTGATTTAGTTTTCTCGCGTCCAATGGGTCGGCGCCAGGAGGCCGAAGCTGATTATATTGGCCTTATGATGATGGCTGAAGCTTGCTACGACCCACGCGAGGCTCTCGGCTTCTGGGAGCGGATGAAGAAGATGCAACAAGAGGAGCCGCCTGAGTGGATGAGTACTCACCCTTCAGTACGTATATTTTTCTTTTTCTTGTTGATAAAGCTGACCTCCTTTATAGAATAGCAATAGGATCCAAAAGATACAAGAGTGGATGCCAAAAGCTTTGGATAAGATGCACGAAAGCGATTGTCAGGGAACTGCAGGATTTGCAAACTTATTTAGACAAGCATTAGGGGGGCGTAGCTTTATGGAAAAACGGAACGATATATAGAATAGACGCATACACCACAACGCCATAGTAAGAGTAGCAGCAAGGGCATCGTAGGTATATGATTAATCGCCTTTCGGCCTCTCTTTATACTAACAACTAT
Organism: Xylaria digitata; assembly: GCA_022495195.1. NCBI lineage: Eukaryota > Fungi > Ascomycota > Sordariomycetes > Xylariales > Xylariaceae > Xylaria > Xylaria digitata. The sequence continues at coordinate 18,857 of MU377257.1, forward strand.
ACCACAGAATCTTTAGGTATATTTATCGATCCCCCCAGTCAAACAATACGCATCTCTTCTTGCGACCGGGACCGAACTGTTGTCGAGGCTGATCAACTGTAAGCCGAAGCCCCCCTTACAACCTCCCTCCAGAAAAGCGGCTCTACGCTAAGGTCGTTGCCTGCTATGTATAACACTCGGTCCAAGTCGAGCGTCTCATGTCTCATCATGCCGCGGCACCGAACGCAAAGGACACGATGGCGCACGAAGAACCCAGATGCGTTTCGATTATTCGTGTACACTATGCGAGACCATCCTAGCCACAGATCGCAGCTCGCGATGCCGTTGTACCTGATACCGGTGTCATCATTGATAACGTTGTAGGACCGCTATAGGATCATCCGGTTTACGATCTGCTGTCCCGTGCACGCTTCTTCCGCCGTACTTGCCAGTATCCCTTCTAGTCTCGAACCACTTGTCCACTGCTTCCTGTCTGCCCGGATTGTCGGGTCTTCAGGTTCAGTGTAGATGCCGAGTGAGAGGCGTAGGCTGGTGTCGGCGTTCTTAGAACCCTTCTCCTCAAGGGATTTAAACATCCGAACTATTTTCTACTGATATCTTTTTGAGGCAGGTATAGGTGCACATTGACAATGACTTGCACAGTGATGATCACAAGAACTAATTAGACATAGTCTAATTTATAGATTATCAATAAATATGGATTTACGAACTCATCGTGGTTCAAGTTTCTTGCAAGATTAGTCGTTGGTTGTTTACTTGACGAAGACCTCATCTTTCTTGAAAAAAAAAACGGTTGACCCGGCTTAGAGGGTAAAGCTTCTACATAAAGACGGAGTAGTTTCACAATAGTTACGTGTCCGTTTTCCACATGCTTGAATAACGTTCACCATCTATTGAAAATATCGTTTGGCCCAAATAATCCTCAGTGTTACCTCCAGCGCCATTTCTAAGGCATAGTTGAACAACAGGTGTGTGTTCATACCCAACGGCTCATGCTTGGATTTAGTGACTGTGGTCTTTCTAATTAATGCTTACACCCAACAGCTTAAAAATGCTCTCGTTTCCATTTCTGCTCGAGTAGCGAAACGTCAAACGTCCCAAATGATCATTAACATCATACCTAACCGTATTTTTAAGAATATGCTTCACTAGAGCAGCTTCCAAGTTCCCAGAACATGAAATGTGAATAGGTCATCGATTCCAAGCATCCCTAGTAGTTGCAGTCGTGTCAAATCTCGCCGACCGAAGTACGGCTACCCCAACATGAAGGTCTATAGCAACGTGTAATGATGACTGTCCGAAGCAGTCTTCTATTGTGAAGGGCTGGAAGTAGAGTGAGGTGAAATGGGATGTTATTTCCCATTTTGTCAGGTGCGAAAGATGGTGCAATGGAGGCAGTGTGGTGCTAATATCGCCACTATCCCAAAGGTGATCAACACTGGTAAACTTTCTGAGTGGATGATTCGGAGGAAATCGATGAAAGGCGACTCATATCCTAAAAGCTATGGTTATGGAGAACACTAACGGGTTATTGAAGAAGGTTGTCTCGTCGAGGGAATGACCAACAAGCGAGGCTTCCTTACCCACTATGAACGCAACTTTAACTGTGTAACTGTGACTTTCTTGGGCGTACACCAAAGCCCCTGTAGTTGTGTCGTAGAACTTGAGCCGCGTAAACTTTGTGAGTCTCAAGGATCTAAAATACTGAGACATAATAACAAAATTAGATAAATACAACATGGGACAATAGGATGATAACAGTAAACTTATGAACTCTAAGATCATTTTAATATCGACGGCTTAATTACTAGGCTATGCAGTCAACGAGGACGGAAGCTCCTGCAACTCGTGAATTTTCTGGGCACTCAAATTTCAGCCTAGTACATCGATAGTATGTCTGTAGCCATATCCATTTAAAGGGTGTACATTTATGAACGTCTGAGTACAGCATTTTTTGGAGATAGTATGCACAATGTACCGCGTTCCTAGCCTCCCGACGGAATCGACATTTGCTGTAGTTCAGGTGGCGCCTTTGTCTCCTTCTCGGGGATTCAGTCATGCCTATTCAAGCTATCTGCCGATGTGAAGGGTGTCAAGATTAGGGTATGTCGAATGTTGTAGCGTCGCAGCCAAATCTGGAGGGGGGATAGGAATATACTGATCCATAAAACTGGAAAGATGGAATCGTAATAAGGCTAGGCCTTTCAACTAAAAGCACACTCTCAGAGCACTTTCGGGCTTCTAGTTCACGGGCAACCTACTTGTGTCGGTACGTAAGTATAGGAACCTATAGAGCGTCTATCGATTTGAAATATCGTGGGCCCCTACATTTGAGCCGGAGAGGCAACCCGTAGGAAAACGCGACCGCACTGTCGCATTTGACCGTGAAAAGGCAAATAAAACGGAACGTCACATTATCATAAACTGGCTTGCCCACGAGCCTCAGTTCACAACTACCCGCCATCGAGGCTGCTCAAGATTTTAAAACCAATGGCACATGGCCGCATGTGAATGAAGAGGACGAGGTCTCGACTAGTCTAACCCAGTCCTTATCTTTCGTGATGAGCTTCCCCATCCAATAGCGCACTATCGCAAAGAGCGACGAAAGGGACAAACCCTCGCGAAAATGCAGGAAGAGAGAATCGATGAGCCTGCTGCCGGAGGCGAATATATAATGTTGTGTTGGCATACATGGGCAAATACCTAGATCAGTCGACATCCGCCCGGGCGGTGTCTTTTGACATGTTGATAGTAATCCCCGTGGGTATTGACGAAAGTTTGCTAAACTGGAAACGCCGGACAAACTGTCCAATCCACAACCCTTAAATCGGTTAATGAATGTCTTTGGCAACAATAGAAGACACTATAGCTCTAGTCAGCAGCCTAATAGCCTACTGAACCTTTTTAAATATGCGGCACCATAGACAACACGAAGAGCCTTTCGTTATATATCGAAGAATTATGGTTACTGTCATAGAACCGAGGCCTCGCGCTCTTGTAGAATAGTATGCACACAGGTGTAATAATAGCCTCTTCGGCTAGTGATACGACGCTTACAACTCGCTTTTCATGAGACGGCGGGAAAAAGTCGATGTAGTGTACCACCTGTCAAATTTTCAATAAAACTGGGATCCATCCTAGATCCAATGGGAAATTTCTCCGTCACAGTTCACCTTTGGAGAAACCCCATGCGTTTATGAAAGTGACTTTGTTTTATATTAGCATTTTACTAACCTAGTACATAGTATTTGTGAATGAGTCAAGACGAGCGACCTAACCTAGTCTAGAGTCTCTAAAGAGTCTCCAGCCCAAGCTGGGGCAAGTTGGGGAAGCCCCCTCACAGATGACTAGCATGGCGCATCCACTAGAGCCCTGTGACCAATGACAGCAAAGATATTTGATCACTCCACGCTGACGGTTCCAGTTCCAAGTTCCTCGCTTCTCCAATGCCGAGGCTCTTTTAGTCGTACCGAACGCCGAATGCCCTTTCATCTTGATGATTACTCGGCCATTCATTCCCCTTTGGTTGTCATTATTGACAGACATCTCGATTATAACAGCGCGACAGACATTCTTGCTACACGGCGCAACTTTTCACCACCTCTAATAATCCACCCCGCCGATCTCATCAACCCAATCAACATGTCAAAGACATTCACAGCCAAGGAGGTCGGTGAGCACAAGGACGAGCAGAACGGCCTGTATATCATTGTTGACAGCGGCGTGTATGACGTAACAAGTTAGTAACGACGACATAACAAGTCTTTTGCCTCCCGTTGCCTCCATTTCTTCAAGTTGTTTATCACTAACATGTTCTGGGTGTCGCGCTGCAGATTTCCTCGATGAGCATCCGGGCGGCGCCAAGATCTTGAAGCGCGTGGCTGGCAAGAACGCCACTAAGCAGTTCTGGAAGTATCACGGCAAGAACGTGCTCGAGAAATACGGCAGCAAGCTCAAGGTCGGCGAGCTGGCCGAGACGGCCAAGTTGTAACAGAGAGCAAATGTTCCACGCGACAAATACACTAAATACACATGCATGCGCCCGCCTGGACACCGACCCCTTACCTATATGGTGTATCGAACGTTTGTAGTAGAACCCATCGTTTTCGCATGATAAAGGGGTTTTATTGTATCATGAACATAGATCGGGACCGGCGGCTCCTGCGTATTAGCGGTCATACGCGAGCTTTTGCATTAGAGATCGGGGGTTAGGAGGCGCTTTCTGGGTAACCCAAGCTACTAATGCTATGTAGGTATACAGCCTACCCTTTTGATTTTTCTGTATAGAGCGCGAGCGTTACGAATACGTGCCGAAAGAGTTAATTTGGGCTAGAAGAGGGAACAAGCCACCAATAAATGACAATTATAAATTATACATTGACAAAGTCTAGCATTATAATGGGTGTAAAAGCATTTGTGAGGTTCTGTTTTAATTGAACCCACTGCCTAACTCTCACCTGCAAACCAACTCGATTTAGGCCATGTATCTACTTGGCTGTCTGGCGACTGACGGAATAGGACTCTCGGTCTTTGGCTCTCCTGGTAAGGTACTGACGTGGGATAGTTAGTATGCAACTTAATGTAGCCTTGTGTCATCATCTATAGAAGCCTAAACATGGGGCTACTCTGAATATCGGATAAGGTGGGCTCAATGGCGTAGTTGACAGCCTACTAGAGATGAGAGGCAGCGACAAGAATGGTCGAGGCAGTGGTCTACGAGTCCGCTCATACAATTATCTCTGCATCGATAAAGCGCCTTGCTTCCTTCCAGTCTCTCTGCGATATCATTGCGTAGAATCTCGTGAAAGATAGCCTCGCTCTTAGCGGATTATTCGCCTTGTAGATTTTTCTCAATTTCTGTGTGGATATCTGACATCTTGATTCAACAATGCTCTCGCTCGAGGCTAGAAAACTGGGTCGGCTTGTCGTTAACAATAACCTCAAAACATCATAGGCTCTACGTTGAGGAGTATGTGGTGAAGAAAGCTCGACATTTCAAGATCTTGTGCCGAGATGCACAAAAACAACAACCCAGAGGTTGGAAAAGCCGATACATTGCCTGATAACGCATGTGGTTGCCTCGCCGACGGAGAGTGGGTATAGCGTACAAAACTTGTATCGTTAACATGACATGTAGGTATTGAACTTTCACTACTGAGCCATTTTGACATTTCCTTTCGGCCCATATAAATCTCCCATGGCGAATGGGGCAAATCAGATGGTCTTCGGGAATACCAAATAGGATAAGTAAGCAAGCCGGATCTGGAAAGGCGACATGTCTGCTAATCTTCAAGTACGCCGGGACTTTGGCTAATGGATAAGGAAACGAGCTATATCACTAGACCAGCTCCTCAAAACAAGGATTCAAGAGTTAAAGCCGCTCACGAAAGCCGTGTCTCGCGAGTCCTTTATTGTTCAAGAGCGGATCTAATTCGTAATTTAGGGATTGAGAGAGATACGTCCTGGGGGAGAACTCGCTTCTCTGATATCTTGCAGTATGAAGAGTAGAAGAGCCTCTTAGTGCTCAATCTGAGCACCTGTTGATTGCACCATCCGACATTCTATAAAGTCTACACGAGATAAGTCCTAAGACCGACGTTCGTCTCGTGATGATGGTTATTTACCAAAAAAAAAAAAAACTAGAGGAGACGTCCGGAGGAACGAAAACGGTGTATCCTACACAACTTGGGAGCTATTGGTAAGATGATAATTGTTGCACACTCGGTCATCGTTATATTGAGCATGTTTCACCATTGTAGGTACTATTTGTACCTCATTATTTTCATAGCATACATGATTGGCTATCTATCGCATCGCTTTTCTTCGCTCCGATTCCAAGGGTCTAGTGTAGTGTATGTAATACAGAGAGTCCAGAGAAATAAACAACTCAGATCTGAACCTTGTCTTATAAAATAGTAGTAGCAACTGCTTCGGGAATAAGGAGGAGGTACCTATCATTGAATTCTCATGTACTATGTACAGTCTAACATGGGCAGAATTGGAATCATGAAGCGGGAACGCCCAGACCGCCAACGCCACCAGTGACATGACGCGTTGAAGCTGAGAGTCTTGGGCTCTCTGTAAAAGATGCTGCATCAATTCATACCGCAGGTTCTAAACGACGTACCACAGGGTCCATCCTAGGCTATCCGTGAATATAAGCACGATGCCATGAATATACATCGTAACGATGTACGCAACACGGTTTCGTGTTCTTGAGAGGCAACTGTTGAATACTTAAGTACCGTCGTCTGAGAACTCCACTTCAAATCATACTTAGTAATGTACTGTAGGCTAGGTACCTGGAAGTGTAGGTGAAATGAAGCCGTTGTTAACCAGGCGATGCGCATGCTCATGGCGCACGCTCATGGCGCATCATGAACACGCACCAACCATGACAAGGTTGATGTAGAAATGCCGCACGGGAGTTTGGGGGGATGGGAGGAAAAGACAGGGACGCTTTTTGGGGCAGCACTGTGCTAGCAGCCTCACTGATGGGCAGTTAGATAGTGTAGGTAGTGTTACATAGCATAGTAGGTACCTGAGTAGTGCATGTTGGTATAGAAACGGTTAGGGCACGGCTGAAGGACCACTCACTATGTACCTATACCACTACCAATCTAGGTAGTGTAGGTAGGTACCTAAGTTTAGGTAAGTGGCCGGTACTGGTCTAGTGTAGGTAGTGGCTACGGAAGCTCGGACCCTTTCTAGGATTCTTACTCGCCAATGGCCTCATGGCGCGATAAATAAGCCCCACTATTTTCCGGTTAGTAATCCCCATCGACTCTTCATTCCAGCCTTTCTAGTCTTTCTACTATAGTCTTTCTAGCCTTTCTCGCTCCGGTAACTTGAAACTTCAACAAAATCTAACCGTTGTCATTTCGACCTCAATCCGGATTCAATCCGGATCCAAACAATACAATACAATATCGAGTCATCGAAACCAAGCCGTTGTCCTGCATACATACGTCTCTGTCTTCCTTCTTTGTTTCCTTTGCCTTTTGCGGGCCAGCGGCTTTTTCGTCAATTGTTCTTCGATAATCAATCCGTCTACGTCATCCTACAGTTCCTGGTAAGCAGTTCGGCATCACCGCCTCTATCTCTCTGCCCGATAGTCTCGGCCTTCTTCGCGCGACTTTCAATCGCTTTTATCAACCCCGGTCAGTACCTGGCCGCATCCCCCATAGCCATAGCCGATCTTGTACCCATTACCCGCTAAGGAATCGCACTGTATTTTGATCCCCGCACTGGGTCCGATGACAAGTAATTCCCTCCCTCGTTGGTCGGGCATTTCATCCTCGCAAAATCGCGCAAGAATTAGCGGTACCATACACTACATAGTACCTAGGTAGTGCACTGTAGTACCTTGAGAGCGGGAAAAAAAAACAGAGCGCCCGGCAAGCTTGCCATCGCTTTCGCATCAGCCAAGAAACCAAGCTTTTCAATGGTGTGCATGGGCGCTCCATGGGCACTCCATGGACACTCCACTCTACACTGCTCAGTGCCTAAGGTAGTAGTACTACACACACTAGGTACTGTTGTACATACATTAGTAGTGTAACTAGTAGTGTATAGATGTACCTCCCGTCAGATTGACTCGACTTATAGCTCCAGTGAACTAGCTACCTACCTCTCTCTAGCTTCTCCAGTTAATATTATTATTACTGCTTCCTTTTCCTCTCGGGCCGTTTTTACTCTTTCTTCTCTTTTTCTTCTCTCAACTCACTTGTCCTTGCGCAGGTTCAGATCCAAGTTTACCAATTCTAACCAAGGCTCGTGTTGTTCGCCGAACAATTTATTAAACCTCATCGCCTCTTCGCATTCAATCCACCTTTGCACTCTACTCTACCGTTGAAGATACAGTTCATCTAAGTGAGTTTCCCTTGTCTTTGTCGCTGGGCCGACGCGCTTGGGCCCATCCACGCCCATATCTGGAATTTCCCGCATACAAATTTGGGCTTGGCAGTTGTATAAAAACATCGACGACATCACTTGGTACAAATGCGAGCATGAAATTGGAGTTGAAGGCTCATACGCTGTCTTGCCCTCGCAATCGCCTCCACCCAAACATCGGCTATCAAAAGTTCAACTCCATTCGAAGGGAATACTAATTGATGATAGCTCAACAAAATGCCTGCCATTAACACTGCCATTGTCGCTCGCGACGCCGTCCACCAGCTCGCCCGCCGTGAAAACTGTGAGCACTCCTTGGCCGCTAGCGCGATTTAGTTTGGAGCTCCAGTCGCTCTTACTTGCTCCAAGTATCTTCGGGGACTAACTGAATATAGGGGCCCAACAAGAGGCTGGTGTCGTTGTCGTCTTCGGTAAGTACTATCTTGTTAACAGGCAAATTGAGATCTGCCGAGATATTATAGCATCAATTGGACTGCTGCTAACTTTTACACTCACTAGCCATCGTTTTCGTCGTCGGTGTTGGCCTACTTTCCCTGTGGATCTCCAAGTGTATCAAGAAGAGAAATGCGAAGAAGGCTGCTGTCATCGCATAAACGGTGTATATCAAGAAAGTGGGAAATAGGGGGCAACTAGCGAGACATGCCAAAGATGAGTTGATGATCATCTAAGAACCTCGATACCGATTTTCCAATACTTGCGAAGCTATTCTGCCCATTGAGTTGTTTGATCGATTGCGGCCACTCATGGTCGGATTCAATTTGCCGAGAATGAGCGAAACTCAGGCAATTTGATACAGTAATCGCGTTGCCAGGATGTGTACGTTGTCCGCCTGGCTTTCTGCACGAGAGTCCCAGGCAATGGATAATATTGTTGACCAATACCCAACATGCTTTACTATGAGCTTCTCTAATGTCAATACAATAAATATATTCTACTAATTACGTATATACGGGCCTAACAGATGGACCGTGATATGTTGTGTAGTTGATCCAACAACTACAGATTTCATTTCGAGTTGAATACTCTTTGGTATTTCAAGAGCAGCGTGAAGCAAGTGTCATCAATATTATATGTGCTTTGGCCAAGCATAACTTGGGTCGAGTTCTCTTAATAGGGTATCTAGCATTGTGAACCCTTCAACAGGGGGCTGTCGAGGTTTGGCAGTTCGTATCTATTCTATAATGACAACCAATTGGGTTAAAGACTCGTATGTTCCATCTTCTCTAGATGTATCAATCCATCGGCCGGCTGTGACCATCATTAGTAGGCATTCCCGAATAGACGAAGAAGTAACTTGCCGGTGAAAACTGCCTGAGCTTGACTCCCGCGGATAAGAAGACACGCGCTGTCTCGCCGTCCATGCTATATCCCTGGTTATATACCACCTCACTAATGCCGACTTGCACGATCTTGATGCTGCAGGTGAGACAGGGACACGTATTACAGTACAGCACACTACCGTCGCGGATGCGCTCACGTCCGGCTTCGAGAAGAGCGTTTTCCTCCGCGTGAAGACAGAGACAGGTCGCTAACGACACGCCACTGGTGACATCGCCCGAGTTGCAACGCGGACACCCGCCTTCCATGCAGTTCGTGAGATTCCGCGGGGTCCCGTTATAGCCAGTCGATATCACGCGTCGTTTGCTATCCACCAAGACGCATCCCACGGCTCGCTTCATGCAATTGCACCGCCGCGCCGCGAGGGATGCCAAGGCCATGAAGTAACTGTCCCAGCTTGGGCGTAGGCGGTCCCCGTTGGTGAGGTCTAGCTTCCCTAGCGTTGCGTACAAATGGGCCATAGAGTCGGAGGTGTTGAGGAGGCGGATAGCGGCCCGCGACATGAGCGGGAGGACGCCGGCGTCCGCGTCGTAGAGGTGTGCATCAGACTCGGCGACGAAATCCTCTAGGCTAATGGATTCTCGGGACGACGCAGAGAGCTGCTCCTGACGCGCCTGGTGCCGCCGCCATCGCACCGTCACGGGCGCGTCCACGCTAATGAGGATGAAGAAAGGGCGCCGGCTCAGCGCATCTAGGACGGCCTCGCTGTGGATGTCTGTCGTTACCCAGCGGGAGCGCCAGTGTTTCGTGACGAAATTTAGAAGATCCCCTTCGCTTGCGAAAGTATGTGACGGCCGGGCCGTTGCATTCTTGGGCCGGAGAGCATGGTTTTCTTCTGCCGAGTTTGTGTGACACTCGGGAGCTGTTTGTGTGCCGCTAGCCCCTGATTCCAATATTCCGTTCTGCGCCTGTTCTAGCTTTCTCTTTTCTATATGCAGCTTTTTGAAACCGTGGTGCTCGACCAGGTACTGTGCTACTGTCCTCTTCCCCGCGCATTTTGCTTTTCGATACGGCGTCAGCTCGGTGTGGATTCATCAAAGGGTACCGGGGGTTGAGGAATATCGTGTACACACCGCCACATATACCAATCAACATGTTTATGGCAATTGGTTATTTTGAGTTCTCGGATACAACTCTGAAAAGGGGCAAACTACTATATAGGGTTTAAGAATAATACCGAAGAGGCGGCGGCTCCTCGAGTATCCGAAGCGAAGTGCAGTCAATTTGACCTCGATTAATTAAATTCAGTGGCATACCTCTACTGTAGAAGACGCGCCCCGTCGCGCTTGGGCGTGTCTGGAAGATCCATCTAAACCCCACTAAACCCACCAATTATTACTTAATCCATAGGTATCCGCATCTATCTACTAGGTACATATGTAGGGTACACTACTGCAGTCGGGTCTTTCAGAGTAGAGTTATCTCCTACGACAGGTGCACATCACCTCCAGCATATACCCCACCGAGCCTGGGGCAAACCAAGCACATTACCGTATTATTGTAGGTAGCTGCCTATAGGTATCTGCATGTGACCCAGCCGGACGTGCAGGCAGCAGAGAGGATGAAGGCTATTTAGCTCTGTGGGTGCGCGGGGTTGATGTTGTCAATCTACCTAACCCGCATACATACATGGAGGAAGTATGTGTGCTCGGTGTATGTGTGTGTACCTGGCAGTAGCCGGGATGCAGCATTACCTAGGTACCTACTTACCTAAAGGTCACGACATCCAGAAGCTTCAGGTGATGACTTCGCTCTCTGCGAGATAGATGGGTAGGAGGTAGATATGGCATTACTCTCCTCTTATTAATACTGAATGTAAGTGACATGTGACCTCCTCTTTTTGAGGTCATCGGCCACAGTGGATACGGTCAGACTACCTACATCCCTACTGTAGGTACCTAGTGTAATGTACTACACTCCAAGCAGAATCCAAGGTCTTATTAATTGAGGTAATGAATAGGTATTTATATACAAATATCTAGTATATGTCACTTCGGCTCCTACCGGTTGTTCTAGCCCGGGGCTTATATAATGCATTGTGTGGTACCTACATCTACTTAACCTACCGTGTACCTACGTAGGTACATCCTGCATCTACCCGATTGCCCCTCCCCAGCCGTGTCCTAAGGCTGAGAGATGGAGCTTAATTGAGAAGGTACCTTACATCTTACATAGGTCGGTACATAATCCTAAGTAACCCCCACCATACTACCTACATCATCCCACCTCCCACTCCTACTTACACATGTACTTCTTACAGCTTCTTCCGACAGCACCCGCAGCAGCTTCCTTCTCGTTCCCCTCTCCTCGTACAGCTTTGCTCACTTCTATGACATCGACAACTTCTATTGTGTTATTTATCTATCTAGGTTAAGTAAACCAGCGTCTTTGTTTCTCTGAGCTGATCAGTCTCCTCGATCTCTACTCATCCATCCATCCACCCCCGTTCATCTATCCATCACAGCAAACAAGTCACCTCACGAGCACAACCTCCCGGCGCAAAGCCCTTCCTTGGCCGATATGGCAACATTGAAGTTTGCGCCGTTCTCATCCGAGATCGAACTACCCTTTTACTCGGCTCTGTTCGCTTCGAAACTCGACCATGACAAGCTGAGTGACTCGGCGCGTCCCATCTTGGGCCTATATGAACCTCGCGTTGGGGTGCATCCTGATAATAGCGTCAAGATGCATGTGCTGGCTAGTGCTCTTACCAGTACCTCGTAAGCCGACTCTACCTCCGTGGCTCTGCCTTCGCATCACTTGTGCTTGATATGCCCTTCCGGCACTAATGCAATGGGCCACCCTACAGTGTGCCCGTCAATGCGGTACGAGCCGAGGGCATCATTAGGAACACCAATACCATGGACGCCTTCAGACAGGCAGACAAAGTCGAAATACTCAACAACGCCGCTCGGCAGGTACGCCCTCAAATGTTTCCCTCTAACGTAGGATACAATGTAGATTATATATTAACAAGCTTAGATTTGGGATGCTATCAAAGATGGTACCATATACTCAGTCCCTTCTCTTCTCTCCTCATACATTATCCTCTCCTACGCCGACCTAAAGAAGTACCGCATGACGTACTGGTTTGCATTTCCAACCCTCCCTTCCGATCCTGCATGGAAGCGGTCGGGTGAAATACAACGCCTGACGCCTGCTGAGAGCACTGCCTTGGTTGAAAGAGTAGGCACATGGCGTTACTCTGTCGATAACAGAGAGTATGGTTTTTTCTTGGCTAAGAAAGTTCGAGGCAAACGGGCCTCTACTAGCCTCGACCCCCCTTCCGAGGATATTGGTTACGGCTGGGAGGTTGGCTCCTTGCGGGACTTCGAGAACGGGTTTTTCCTCGGTATTCCAAAGGAGGATAGATACGTCGCCTTTGTAGACCCCTCGACATATGAAGAACATCCCGCCTGGCCACTGAGAAATCTTTTGATGTTGGTGAGACAACGATATCAACTCAGCGAAGTCCACATCTTGTGTTATCGTGATATCCAATCACGCAGGCACGAAGCTCGGAGCATCATCATACCCCTAGCCATGGACCTGGTCGACGGTTTAGTGTTGTCCACGATGCCCAAACCCACGGGTTGGGAGCGTAATCAGGCAAACAAGTTAACCGCGAGATCGGTCAGCCTTGCTGAATCGATGGATCCGGCCCGCCTTGCCGACCAGTCGGTCGATCTTAATTTGAAGTTGATGAAATGGCGAATCTCGCCCAATCTTAACCTCGACGCTATAAAAAATACAAAGTGTTTACTTCTTGGTGCAGGCACACTTGGAAGCTATGTATCGAGAAATCTGATGGGATGGGGTGTTCGTAAAATTACATTTGTCGACTATGGTGCCGTGTCTTTCTCGAATCCGGTGCGACAGCCCCTTTTCGTATTCGACGACTGCCTCAACGGGGGAGCCCCGAAAGCTATTAGAGCGGCGGAGGCCTTAAAGCAAATTTATCCCGGTGTGGATAGCCACGGCGAGGTTTTATCGGTTCCCATGCTTGGTCATCCGATGGTAGACAAGACCCAGGGCGATTTTGAGAAATTGAAAGCGTTAATCGATGAGCACGATGCAATCTTCCTGCTCATGGACAGCAGAGAATCTAGATGGCTCCCTACCGTGATGGGGAAAGCTGCCGGGAAGATTGTCATGAATGCCGCGCTTGGTTTCGATACCTACGTGGTCATGAGACACGGTGCCCAGCCTAAGGATAATAGTACCAGTACTTTGGGTTGCTACTTCTGTAGTGATGTAGTCGCGCCTGGTGATGTAAGGTCGTTTACCCCCTATTGATATTTCTCATTGCTGATAACAAGGTAGTCACAAAAGGATTTGACTCTTGACCAACAGTGCACGGTCACACGACCAGGCATCGCTCCCATTGCCTCTGCTCTGCTAGTCGAACTCCTGACTAGTCTATTGCAGCACCCCCTGGGGCATCACGCCCCGGCCCCAGCGACTTCATCTACTGCGCCTCGAGTGACCGACACCAACGACGAGCATGCTCTAGGCATTGTACCTCATCAAATACGTGGGTTCCTCAACAAGTTCGAGAACCTTGTCATCAAAGGAGAGTCTTATCCCTGCTGCAGTGCTTGCAGTCAACCTATCATTTCAGCATATCAGAAGGAGGGTTGGGAGTTTGTCAAGCGTGCCCTAGAAAATAAAGATTATGTTGCTGAACTGAGCGGGCTGGCTGAGGTTCAGCGACAAGCTGAGGCCTTAGCTGGTGAGGTTGACTGGGAAGAGGACGAGATAACACATGGTGATGATGAAGGAGTATTATTATAGTTGAATATTTTCTACTTTTTTGAAACTTAATTTTAACTTTATTTTTAGCCTTTAGGTAATGGTTACGATCTTTTTATCATAATATGTTTTTCCCTTTTCTTTACTGTTCATCGTTGAACTAATCTGTTGTATGAGGCTTATGTAACAGGGAATATTTCGAATAAAACAAAACTAACTACAGCCTTTTTTTGGGTAACACTGTAAATCACTTGTCTGCTTATGAGCATTAGTAGCAGGGTTGCAAATTAGTATTACTACAGTAGTAGTAGTAACAGCTAATACTAATACTACAGTAGTATAGTAATAGCTAATTGTTACGAACCAACAGGAGGACGGCCTGAAAGGAAGACCTAGCGCGGTCATGGACCTGATGAGGGGCTGGACCAGGAGACAAGCTATAGCTAATTATGGGCGCAGGGGTCACGTGATGGATATTTAGGATAGGTTTTTATCCAGAGGTATCCAGGATACTTAGGATAGGTTTTTATTTAGAGGTATTTAGGATACTTAGGATAGGTTTTTATTTAAAAGTATTTAGAAAATGTGTAAAAGAAAGAAATACTATAAAAACATAAATAGTTTTTTTTGTATTTAGCAATAGTTTTTATTTTATTTTACTGTTTAATTTAAGCTTATAGTTTAGTTTTTAAAATTTATTATAAAGGAGTTTACCTTTTAACGATATTTTATTGTACTTATATAATACTTTTTGTGTTACTTTTTATTAAGTGTTACCCCTGGTTATACGGACTATACAATACTTTTAGTTTATAAGTAAACTAACCTAAGTAAAAAGCTTACACATTATAAAAATAAAACTTAATTATTATATTAATATTAATACTACACTAATATTTACTAATATTAATAATAATAATACTAATTTATTAAAGTAATATTTTTTTTTTATTTTTTTTAAAATTTTTATTTATTTATTTAAAAAAAAATATTAAAATAAATATAAAAATAACATTAAAATAAATACCGAAAGTTTATTTAATTTTAAAAATTACAATAAAAAATTTTTTAAATTAAACAATAAAAAAAGGTTGGTTTATATATTAAAAAAAAATTATTATAATTTTTTAAATTAAATAAACTTTCGGTATTTATTTTAATATTATTTTCGGTTTTAAATAAATAAATTAATTATTTTTTTATTTAAGTTAATTTTTTTATTTAAAAAAAGGTTTATAAAATCTTTTTTATAATAAAACAAAAAATTTATTATTATTATATAAATAATAATAATAAAGTGTTTTTTTAATAAAAAATAAGTATAAATATAATAATAATAAAAATAAAAGTTTATAGCTAAAAAATTATAATAACTTATTTTATAAGCATTTAGCTTATATAAGCATTTAAGCCACTTTTTAACCTATATAAAAAACGTCCGTACGTAAATTATAACTCCGCGAAAAATGGTTATACGAAAAAATAATTAATATTATTAGATTTGCAATTATATAACGAATTTAATAGTATTTTATTTTATTTTGTAGCTATTTTATTCGACGAGTTAAATGTAAATTTAAACCCACTTTTCTTTTTTTAACAATGCACGCTATAAATAATTTCCTAAAAAATAAAAAAATTTATATTTAAATTTGTTATATAATTACGCATATAATAATACTAATTATTAGTTTAACGCATCTCCCAATTGACCGGATCACCCAATTGACCGGATTAGTTTTTTTGCCATACAAATATTGTTTGTGCGCTATCACGTGATAATTTAATAACTTTACGAGTCTTAACTTTATAAACTAATAAAATATACCATTAAATTTGTAACTAAACGTAGATTTCAAATCTATAAAGTATAGCCTTATAGCTATTTTTGTTAATTAGTTATCAAGCAAAACGCTAAAGTAAGCGCTAAAATAATCCTTGCTTAGCGTCTCTTTAGCGTATTGCTAAATAACTCGCTTAATAAAATAGCTATAAAATAAACAAAAATACTACTGAATTTGCCATTTAGTTACAAATCTAATAGTATAATTTATTTTATTATAGCTATAATATCCGCAAAGTTATTTATATGCCAAGAAGTACTGATTTTTATATATAAAGTAATATACAAGATTCTTTTTAACTTTATAAGCTGAATAATAGGGCTAATTTTAAAAGCTTTATATAGTAATTTTTATTATTTAATTTCCAATTTAATAGTGTTTCCCTTTTATTTTTACGATTTTTAGTTAAAAAGTTATTAAATAGTTTATATAGTGATTTTAAAAATAATACGGAATTAGAAAGTGATCCGGTCAATTGGGTGATCCGGTCAATTGGGAGATGCGTTATAAGCTTAATATTTAAATAGTTATAATTTATTTTGTAAGTATTTCTTTATGTAATTATTAAATGAAATATATTTAAAAAGGTAGCCTAAATGTTTATATAACCTAAATGCTTATAAAATACGTTATATTTATATTTAAAGTTAAGTTTCGATTTATTTCGAAATATTTTTATTAATTAATAATAAAAACGTAATTATATTTTATTATATTTTATTTAATTCTTTATTAATAAACATAGAATTTTATAAAAATTTATTAAATATTTTCTATTTTTTTTATGATATTATTTATTAAAAAAATAAAATTTTTTTTATTAAATACTACTGTAGTAATAGTAGTAATACTACAATAATAAGTAGTATTTACTAATACTATAGTAGTAATAGTAAGTACTGTTACTAATACTACTGTAGTATTTAAATTTCAGTACTAATACTAATACTACTCTAGTAATACTACCCTGTAGTAACAATACTACTTACTAATTTTGCAACCCTGATTAGTAGTATACCCCGAGTTAGTGGTATGTATTCCACGGCATAAGCTGAATGATACACGTAATCGGACTTCTACATCATGAACCATGTTAGACCAGACGCTGATAGAAGGCGAGGGCTACGAGAAATTCTTCGGCAATCCAATCCCTGACGAGAGACAAAGGTTACCCCGCCTTCCACCTAATGCACTTACTCCGGGAGAATGTACCTTGCCTCCCCCTATGACCGGAGCTGCTTATAACGTCGTCTCTTGCTCACCCTATCCCTATCATGTCTCTAGTGGCACACCTCATTTATGATACATTAAATAACATCCTAGATACAAATTATGAGTTTAGCTTTGAGGGCAAGTAGTGAGTCTTTCGCACCTAACCCCAGCACAAAAATGGTATTATACGGCGTCTGAGTTTGATCGGTCGAGAAACTATTAACATCAGCCGGTGGCCATAGCCAGTAGGACGGCTCATATGCGCTTCGGCCGAGTCTAATAGGAAGAAGACGGCCATTACTGGCGCTTAACCTAGACATTCGGTAGGGCATTTCCTAACCCCCAGGTCATCTTCTCATAGATAACGAGTGAATCGCCTGTTTTATTGGCCTATGTTTTTAGAGTTGAATTCCTTTTATTCTCGTAGATGGAATTCGCTAGATCGAGCGGCCCTTCTTTCTACATGCCGCATTAGCCTAGTTAGAGGCCGTTTGGTCTAGACTGATGTCGAGTCATGCAAAAGGCTGCATCTATATTAGGTATTCGGAAAGAGGAGTCTTGCCGTGGCCATAAACCTTGATCTCCTACTCAGGTAGTCCTAGGGCGAAGACTGGTGAAACTTTCCATGTCATATCATGCGATGCTAATTTTCTCACTCACTGTTCGAGGCATCTACAATAGTCACAGGACCAGTAGATATTGTCATGACTATCTACTCCCCAAGCAAGATGGCGAGATCAGATCATCTTTCTACACCAGGAACAATGAACGATCTGACCCTCTAGTCTCATCTAGATGGCTAGGTGCTTCTCTCTCTAGTGTAGCCGTCGCTAGTCTTTCGCGGGTCGCCTTAGCCGTGGAACTACCACGCCTCCCAACGGTGGGATTCGTCTGTTGGACTCTGGGATTGCGCGGTTGGGAAATTTTAGTTGGGCCCGAAGGAGGCAATAACTAGCGTTACAGATCGTTCGCTAACGACCAACGCTACAATACTAAACTCATCTCGACTATCGGGTTAGAGGTGACTTGAGAACCCTTCTCCCGTTTTCGAATTTTTGTACCTTTCTCTTCATGTTTTTTTCACCTTCGATCTGTCGCGTACAGAACGGCATCAAGTTACTTGCAGGTCTGCAGCCCCTTGACTACTGCCCCTTGACGTGCCGGCCGCGTCGACTTTCGCTCCCTTCTTGAATTCGCATCACTTTCGTTATTTCCATTATCACCCTGCTGGCCATGACAGGTCGGCTCAAAGAGCTAGAAGACGCCGTTTGCGACGTCATCCAGATCATCAAGCAAATTCCGGAGCTCACGGGGACAAAGCTTGCGGTAGTGGGAGGCCTGGCGCTGTGGCATTATCTCCCCGATTATCGACCAACAAACGTAAGACTGGTTCCCATCACCTCACTCTTTGGATTCGATGCGAGAATAAAGCCACTGATCATTTCCTTAGAACATCAATTTTGTCACTAACGCCATCAATGATGAGGATCTGAGCTTCCTCGAGCAGAAGTTGCTAGAGCACCCCAACTCGCCTTTCATCCAAGATCAGCAGGCCTTATTCTACCATAGTCCTGCGGGCTGGGATATTCAAATAAAGATATCCACGCGATGGCATGTAAGTATACTTTGCATATTTTTTCTTCTTCTTCAGCGTACCTGAATCTCCCGTTTCCCTGTCTGCCCCTGCCCCGTGCTCACACGACAGTCAGTCCCCCTACCTGCCGGAACCAACGCATTTCGTCTATGAAATTCCGTACGGCCAGGTCCCCTACATATCGCTAGCGGACCTGGTTGCCTCCAAGATCAACTCAACCCAGTTGAAAACCTCAAAGAGAAGACAGCGGGATGCCGACGACGCAAAGGCGCTGATAGACCACGAGCTAGCGGGTCAACTTACAAACCAGCGCACAGCCGTGTTCGACGAAAACTTGAGAGCCTATAGAAGAAGAGTCGTGGAGTCTATGGCGTTGCACTCGCCTCAGGAGGAGATTATTGCCAAAGAAGTGCCATACGACGTGTATCCGACGCTATCCTCGGCCATGCGAACGCCGACACTCGGGATCTGAGCTCCCCGTCTGAGCCCTGTTTTGCCTTCGAGATACAATGAGAAGGACGACGTAAGACGATCCCCGGGATGATTGAACTGGCAGCTGGACTGGCCATTCTATTGGGGTTGAGATCGCAGCCGGGTTAAAAGGTCGCTGATTGTATATACATTTTACCTTCTTACACTCGCTAGAAACTTGTTGGCCGGATTGGTTTATGTAGAGTAATTACTACTTACTATACTTAAAACTTGACTTCGCACTGGACGAGGAACTGTGTATTGGTAAGTGAGTCAAGGAGCTAGCTGCTTGATAACGACGTAATGTAGAGAGTGTTGCATTCTATGTACCGCCTCATGTTCATGCTACTAGTATGATGACGAGACAGCGAAGCAGCCTCCAGGTAACAGAAAAAAAGGATAACATGTGGCCTCTAATGGAGAGTAATAATGCATCAACCACAATTGATTATGTGTTGACAAGCACCGAGGTGCAGAATTCATATACTACAGTCACAATGTGACAAAATAAATAAATAAATGTTCACTAACGTGGTTTATCAGTAGGCCGGACATATTACCCAACGGAACACTTTTTTATTTCTTTTTATAATATAACTTTAACGCGTAATAATTTTATAACTACAATGCTAAATTAATTTTAAAAAAGTTAAATTGCTTTAGCAATTTAAACAACGTAAAATAAACTAAACAAAATTAGCTAAAAAAACTGTTGTAAAGCTTTATAATATTTTAATATTTATTTTTAGCAGCTAAATTAATAAAGCTTAACTTTAACGCAATATTTAGCTTTTATATTATAAATTAAACTTAATTAAAAAAAAGTATTTTTGAGAAGAATATTTAAAAGGTGCAACTGTATATTGAAGATGTAAAAAAAAAAAAGAATTCTGTAAGCAAGGCCTACAGAATTCTTAGATATACCCTAAGGCTACAGCTGCTACTAGGTGCCAGGCCTGTCAAGCCTAGCAAACACACACAGAGTGTAAGAACTAGGCATGTGCTACCTTTGTAGCACAGGCCTTCTACACACTTATGTTAAAATGCCGGAGCACAAAAAAAAAACTGCTGTCTTTAGCAACTATTTATACATAAATCTTAATATAAAACTTTTAATCCTTTTTTAAACAACTTTTTTTTTGCTTTGCTTGTTAGTTTTTTTATTTATTATAACGTTTTTAATAGTTTTTAATTAATTTTTTGCTATAATTTATATTAGCTTTAGTTATTTATTAGTTATACTAATAGCTTTATTTTTTTTATTTAATAAAGTAGTTTATAATATCAGCTTTTTGTTTTTTTTAATAATTAAATATTAATTTTACTTTGTAAAAATCTTTTTTTTTTTTTTTAGGTTTTAGTTAGCTTTAACCGGTTTTAAAAAAAAAACGTTTTTTTTAAACAGGTTTTTTTTTAAAGTAAAACGTAAATAAATTATAAAAATTATTAAATAAATTTAATAATTTTTTAAAAATTTAACTTGTATGCTAAAAACTTAACTTGCTGCTTAACAGTTTATAAGCTAAATAACTGTTATAAATATTTTTATAAAGGTTTTTTTAAAAAATAATATTTTAAATAAAGCTTTAAATAAACTTAATTATTTTTTTAAAATTTTAATACATAATGCTTGTTATTATAATATTTTTTAGCATATATTGTTATAAAGTTTATTGTTAAATAAGCATTATAATACGAATGTTTTTAAAAAAAACGCATATTAATAAATTGTTTAATATTTACTTTTATTAATATTAATGTTTTTAATATATTAAAAAGTTTAAATTTAAACAGTTGTTTATAAAAAGTTAACTAAATAGCTTTAAAATAAACTACGTTTAAGTTTTATTATAAAAATAAAATAATATTAAACTAATAAACTTTTAAATTTATAAAATTATAATAATAAATAACGTATAATATAAGCTATTAAAACATATAAGCTATTAAAACATTTTTTTAATTTTTATATATACATTTTTAAAACATTAATTACTTAACAACTAATAATGCTGCTATTGTATAAAAAAAAAAATATAAAACTTGTATTATAAGCTATATAACGCAACCTAAAATTATTTATTTAGCGTACTACAACTATATATAATATTTTTTGTATAACACTTTATATGCAATAGTAAAATTGTTTAACAAAAGCAATTATATTAAGCGCTAAACAAAAATTAACAAAACTTAATAAGCAAACTATTATATAATATATAATAAATCTAGTTTTGCAATTGTTTTTACTTTAGTTAAATAATATTAAAAATATAGCTAATTTTTTTTTTGCGCGCATATAATACAACTGCAGTTAGCATTAACTGCACTTTAAACTTTATATAATAACAATTTATTTTTTGTACGCGTTTTAATTAAAAAATTAATTATTAGCAAGTTTTTTGCAAAAATTTTAACGTATACTAAAAGTAGTTTAAGCTTATACAACTTATAATAACAAAATTTAAAATTATTAAAAAAAATATTTATAACTTTAATAAAACCGGTTTTATAATAAGCAAAATATTGTTTAAAATAGTTATTACAACTTTTAATTAGCATAAATAATTAAAAGCTATATATTAAAGCAATTAAAAATAATTGTTTATTATTTAAAATGTTAAATTGTATAGTTATATAATTTTGTTATATATTATTTTAGCAAAAAAAAATTATTTTTTATTATAATATAAAAATAGCAAATTATTGTCCGATTAGGTTATTATAACAATAAAAAACAGCTAAACAATAAATAAATAAAGTTTTAATTAAATTTAACATTTTAATAAACATATTGTGCGTTATACAAAAAGTATTTACTGCTTATTAATTTTTAATAATTATAAAAGCTATTATTTTATTAAATTTAAATTGTACGTTAAAAACTATAATATTATTACTTTTTGTATGCTTTTTTATTTATTACATTATTTTTAGCTTTTTAATATTAATTGTTTTAGCTTATTAAAACATATATATATATAAAAAATTAACAAATTAATATAAATATATATTATGTATATTAAAAAAAAAGATTTTTTTGCAACGTTTTATTAAACGTATAAAGCATTTATAATTAAATTAAATATTTAAAAAAGTTTTTAAAGCATTAAATTAATTTTATACGATTTAAATTATATAATTTTATAGCTTAAAACAAAATTATTAACTAAAATACTGCTTAAGTTATTATTATTAGCTAAAAAATACTTACTTTTTTAAAAATTATAAACTTTATACAATATTAAAAATATATAATTTTAAGCTAACTATATTAAAAAAAAAGTTATATAGCACTAAAATAATTTGTTAAAAACTATTTTAAAAGCTGTTAACCAAGTTATAAAAAATATAATACTATTTATATACAAAGTTTAATTATTAAAAAAAAAAAACGTAACATTTTAAACAGCAAACTATAAACTTAGTTAACGTTGCTATATAAAAAATAAACGTATTTAAAATAAAAAGTTATTTATTATACAATAAAAACAAGATTTTAAAACTAAACAAGCTATTAAAGCATAAATTTCGAATAAAATATATATAAGTAATTGTTGTACAAAAGCTAGTACAGCACGCGTACAAAAGTATAAAATATATAGCAAGCTTAAGCATAATGTGCAAACTTGTTAAAATGCTATAAAAACATTTAGCAATAATATATTTAATTAAATTTAATTAATTTAATATGTTATAATTAAATTATTTAACTTATATGTACAAAAGTGCAAAAAAGTGTTTTAGTAGCTTATATATTTTAATAGCTTGTGTTATACGTTAATAATTTTAATAGTTTAGTTTTTTTTTTAAAAAGCTTATTTGCTTAAAAATAGTATGCTGTTATTATAAATAACTGCGTTTTAAAAGCTTTTTAAATTTTTTGCTAAACTTTTAATATAAACTTTTTATTATAGTTAAAAATAATTACTTTAAAAATATTTTAATTTAATAAAAACAATTGTTTTATTAAAGCAGTACTTTATTTTTTAATAATATATTTTTTATAACTAAAAATAAAAAAGGTTTGCTTAAATATTAAGCATAATATAGTTAACAATTAGTTAAACTTTAAATAATAAGCTTTATTATTACTTAATTGTTATAACGTTTTAAATAATTTAATAATTAAAAAAGCAAAAATAAAATTTATAATAATTATATGCATAAGTAAAAAATCTTTAAATTAAATAAAATATAAACTATTTATTAACAACTGCTTATTTGTTTAATTAACTTTATAAGTATAACAATGTTTAATATACTTTTTAACTAAATAAGTTTTTTAATAAATTTAATAAAGCTTTAAGTTTTACAATATATATTGTATTTTAAAATAATGCTTATTATTATAAGCAATTGTAAACATATTTTTTATTATTTTATGCAAAATATAAAGCTGTTTAACTTTATTATATATATTATATACTAATTTATTTTAAACTTTAAAAAAATAGCTAAGCTTAAAAAAAATATTAATATTTTTGTTAATATAAGGTTTTTAAAAAATTGCTGCAAACTTAAAATTTAATTTGTAAGCTTTTTTAAACTTTTTAAGCAAAGTATTATTTATAACTACTTTAATAATGCTTGCATATTAAATAATGTTTAATATAGCTAGTTTATTATTATGTATTAGCTTGCTTATTATTTTATTTATAATATTAGTAACCGTTTTTAGCTAACTAAATATATTAAACATTAAATTAAAACGTTTAAACAAATAATATATTTATAATTTGTACTATAAAAAATATATTAAAAAATTAATTAATTAAATATTAACTTTATTTGTTATAAACGTATTAAAATTATTTTAATTTATAATACTTTTTATTATTAAATAATTAGTTAAAACAATTATTAAATCCTTGTTTAACTTAATAACTGTTTTTAATTTTTTAGCTGTTTAAATTAAACAGGCCACTTTTAATTTAAATAAATTATAGCCAATTTTAGCTTTTAAAATGCATTTATTTAAAAATATTACAAGCTGCACAGCTGTTAAAAAAATTACATTTTTTAGTTTTTATTTAATATTAAACTAAAAATAAAACAATATTACTTTAAATTTACGCTTTTTTAAGCTGTTAAATTATAATAATAATATTAATTTTTTTACAAATTACATTTTATATAACTTTAAACAACGCTATTTTTATAAATATTAGTTAATAATAAGTTAATTAACAATAAAACTTGCGCTTATTAACGTTAACTACTTAGCTTTTTTTACGTTTTACTATTAACAGCAATATTTTTCTGTTTTATAAAAAGCTAATTAGCTGCATATAATAAAAAATTATTTTTTTTAAAAATTTAAAAGCTTTAATATATTGCTTAAAAGCTTTTAACTGTTTTAAAAAGTTTAACTTGCAAAAAGTTTTTAGCTTATTTTTAAACGTTGCTATTTTAAATACGTTTATTTAAAAACTTAGCAATTTTATTAACAAATACTTAATAAAGAACTTTTTAAAATTAATTGCTATATTTTTTGCTTTAAAAATAAAAAAAAAAAATTTTAAATGCGCTTTATAATTTTTTATTGTTTTTAAAAAAATGTAAATATTATTAATAAATGTTTAACAATAATAGCTATAGTTATATAATAAGCAATTTATATACTTTTAAATATAAGCTAAAGTATTTTAAAAACTTATTAATATAACTTTTAAACGTTTAATTTTTTAAAAACTAATTATAATAAATTAATTTTTGTAATCTAAATGCATATTAAACTAGTAAAAAAATCTTATTATATTAACAACTATAATAAACTGCTTATTTTTTAGCGCATTAATAACGTTAGCTTGCAAAAATAGTAAGTAATTATTTAGCATTACTACTTTGTTAAAGTTTTATAAGTTGTTAACTACTTTTTTTTTTATTTTTATTATAAACAGCACGCTATATAATAAACAACAAATAAACAAATAAGCAAAATTTATTAACAAAATTTATACTTTTTTTTTATGCAATTTATTATAAATTTTGTTAAATATTATTATATTTTTATAATTAAACAAATATAGCTGTTAACTAAGTTTATAATTTTATTATTTTTTAACTAAAAAAATTTTTATTTGCTAATTAAAAAAAATGTCTACTGTTTTTTTATTAGTTTAAATATTTTACGCTTTAATTATTTTAGCAAACTAATTTGTAATAAATGCTTGTTTAACATAAATATAAATTTTATTTTTTATAACTTGTTTAAGCAGGTTTTTTAGCTTTTTAATACTAAGTATTATATAAATTTTAAATAATTTTAGCTTAAGTAGCTTAAAAAAGGCAGCAATTTTTAAATCCGTTATATTAATACTAACTATAAATACTTTGTTAACAGCTGTTATTTTTAAAAAAGCAACTTTTAATATTGTTAACATGTTAAAGGTTAAAGCATTATTTATGCTTGCTAATAAAAAGATATAAAAAGCGCTTTAAGCAAAAAAAAACGTTTTATTTAAAATTAGTAAAAAAACTTTTGGCAAGCTTTAAATAATGTTAAATATAGCGTTAAATATTAAAATAACTAAGTTAAAATGTTTTAAGCAGTTTTTAACTATTTTAGCTATTTTGTTAAACGTAAACAAGTTATAAGCAAACACTATGTTAAAAGCAACAGTATAAGCTATTAAATCTAAATTAAATTTAACATTTATAGCTATATTTAATATAGCATTAATAAAACTTTTTTAATTTATTACGCTATATATTGCTTTAGCAGTAGTTATAGCAAAAAAAAACACTTTTATAGCTTTTTTTTAAAACATTTTGTAACATTTACTACTTTAGTTTTTAATAATGTGTTTTAGCTTAACGCATCCCACAAGCTAGTTTCGCACACAAGCAAGTTTCGCACTTTTCTTGGCGTACCCTGTAAGCTACTTTATATGCAGGGGTACTTACTC